>KI423628.1:0-12499 GCA_000473375.1 Anopheles culicifacies | reverse complement strand
GTTATCTCCTTCGGCTTCAACCCGAACATTTTCGCTACTAGTTCGATACTCTGGTAGACATCTGATACGTAGGAGAGTTGTAAACCTTCTTCTTCTTCTCTGGCTCTACAATCCCGAGAGATCTTGGGCTGCCATTTCTGGCTTGTACCCGGAACAAGATAGTCAGTCCTGCGTACGGGGGAACAGCCCGAATAGGATTCGAGCCTAGGTCCTATCCGTTCGAGTTCTAAACCAATCATCATATCAAGATAGAGATATCAAGATCTGGATTGGGACTTGTACAAGATGTTCTCCGAAATCTCGATCTTCGAGTCGCGGATTGATGGTCAGAATTCCAAAGGAGTTTATTGATGAGATGGAATCAATGAAGTTTATGAGTTCCACGCGTGCGCCAACTCCTCCAAGAACATCTGTTTAAATGCCTGGGCATTCTGATACAGGATCTTCATCTACAAACTTGCAGACCTATGTCTGCAATCGTCTTACTAAGCTACTTCTTATCACGTAGCCAGAGTGTCTCGGATGATCGGAATGCCTAGATGAGATTCGGTTGGCGATCTTCAACTTATTACACAAAACACAAGAGATGGGTAAATCGAAATGAATTTCTAAACTGAATGAATGACTCCGAAGAACATAGTTCTGATCTTTAAACAAATTAAGATGTTACTCAAGGATTTTGCAAGACATTTGGAGTATTTGGAAAAATGGACATAATTTATTTTTGGTTTAATAAACACGTAAAGAGTTCACGATACTAATACCATTCTACACTGATCCTCATTATCAAACACCTCGCTATTTCGTATCGGTAATGGAACACAGATACGCGTTCGAGGTGCTTTTATTGAAAATTTGCAAATATTTCTATCGCATAGATAAGTGTGATGTTAGAAGGCTTCCATGACTAGAGCTTTCGATTGGATTCCGACCGCCATTATCATATCTCCGCCGTGGCTAGCAGCAACATACAGAGGATGCCCGACTGTCAAATCAAGGTTATATCACCATCGAGAGCGCCAACAGGATGAAATTGGGTCAAGGTGTTTTTTTGTTTTATTTGAGTAACTTTTTCGAGTGTACGTTTTTTTTTATCTTGTGGGAGTTAACAATAAGCCTTCCTGTGTCAATCTTTAGAAACGTACCTGTGCCAGTGTATAATTATTTACGTATAAGCAGGTACGTCTTATGTAGTGTATACTGAAGTCCAGCATACAAAAAACAAGCTCTCCACATCTACGCATTTATGAAAGATATAATAAAATACTTCATTTCTTGCGTCTGATGGGGAACTTCTTCTTAGCCTCGTCATCTGCACGATTGCTACGGAGAGGTTCGTTGACTGAGGCTGCCACACCGAGTGCTACACGCTCGGGTTGGCATCAATTAACAGCGAGGCCAATTTGAATCAATTCCCGATTCATTAGCAATCGGCAGCAACCACGATATGTTGCTGCCGTGTTGATGTCCTTCTGCCTGCGTGCGCTACCAACACGCAGCCCATTGCCAATCGTGTAACGGGTTGCGTATGCGTATTCGTTAGGCTAGCCCGCAAACCAGTTGGCCCACACACATACGCCAACCCATGGAGACGCATATCGGGATGGGGAAAAAGTACGCTAGTTGATGTTTCATGTTTGCGCGAAGGTCTCGCCTAGAGTGGTAACATTTTCGGATAGCAACGGAACAACAACAACAACATCGACACATTCTACTAGGAAGGAATGTATGTGACGTTCGCACACTCCCTCCCCTCCGGTTCGCGGGTGGCGGGTTATGTGAGCAAGCGGATCGTGTGCGTTAAAACGTTGGTAGGATGCTGAAGGTCATCGGAATTCGCTGCACAGTGCATCGCACTGAATCGCACACTGCCTTAACACGGCCGTTCTGCCACGATTACCATCGTAAACGTGGACGATCGTACCGTTGTTTACGATACGTACAGCGGAATGTTTGTGATTGTTGTTGATGCGTATTTTCGTCACCGATGATTGCGTGTGCCCGTCCACCCGACACACAGCCATCCACGAGGCAAAAGAATTCAAAACAAAGGCGATAAGAACGGAACCAGGAAGACTTACCGGAAGCGACTATCCGGGCGCTAGTTCGAGTAGACATTCAAACGAAACTGTTTGCCGTGTCACCGTTCACAGCCCGACCGATTTGTGCACTAGTTTAGGGCGTTTTAGTTGCGGAAAAGATCAAATTAAAAACGATCGGTGCGTGTTACGATCGTATTACGCGGCTATTTTTACATATGGTTAGTTGACGTTTTGTTTTCTGCTTTTTCGCAGTTTGTTATCATACGCTTGACAGGTGGTGTTTGTTGTTGTTCCGTTTTTCGAGCAGTTTATTCACTATGGGTCCACCGAAAGTATGGAGATGATTGGACATATTTAAAAACAAATTATTTAATGTGAATTAAATTACTGAGTGAAGTTTATTGGCTCTTCCACGGGTCCATTAGGTCCAAAATGATTATTACTCTATCGTTGTGGGAAAACCATTACATATAGAGCTATTTATCTTAGTCGCTATCCGAATCATGTTCCTCCATCTCTCTAGTTTTCAGTCGTGCAATTAGCTCTTTCGCTGGATTAAACATTCCATTCGTTTGCACTCCGCAGATCGCACAACGTGTCGATTTCTTATACTGCGCCAAAGCACACCGTTCACAGAAGTAGTGTTTGCATCTAAAATACAGAAACAAAATTGTTAACGGATGCTGTACAGTAGTTGTTTTGCCATGCTTAAGCTACTTACTTCGTTACGATTGGATCGACGAAGCTTTCCCGACAGATGTAGCATTTGAACGGTAGCTCCTCGTCGTCCGAGTGAATTTCGTATTTGGTGTCATCCCCGTCGGAATCATCATTGCCATGGTTATGTCCGGCTCCCGGTCCTTCCTGTTCCATCTGCCATCCGTGCTTGTAATCGCTACGATCGTGCAAAAACTTACAACTATCACCGAACCCACAGTATCCCGTCTCCTTGTAATCTTTGCAAATGTCCGGCTGATAGTCCCACCGCACGGTAGAACGAATGTTGGCCGGAGCTCGTATCGGTCCCTTACGCACCATCCCGGATGCTGCATTGCCCTGGGCGCTATCTTTCTTCTTGTAAAATTGTGTGTAATTGTTCAACCCCCGGTACACCTTATCGTCCTCCTTGCCTTCCAGCTCCTTGTTGATGTCGATGCTCTTCTGATAGATGGCTTGCGCATCGCGATCTTTCTCGGTTTCGATTTCCAGCTCTGCCGTTGCACCCTGATCCCTGGGTCCTTCGGCTTGGGCAGATCGTTTTGATTTGTAGCTGACAACAACGCTTTCATCGTCCTCGCTGGAATGCGACGAGTCGGGGTTTGCCGATTGATTTAGCCTTTTCTTCAGTGCCGAGGTACTTTGAACGTTTGGGTTCGCCTTCTTGCGCTTATCTTGAGTTACAACAACGGACGATGATGATTCTGGCTCTGCCTCATCTGTGGGGAACGGAGAACAAGAAACATTACAATAGCCAACCGATTGCACTATCACTGGATGGATGGACCGTACCAGACTCTGATGATTGTTTGCGCTTCCTGGCGCCCTTGTTTTTGATATTTCGTTTAATGAAAGCAGACATAATACGCGATTACAGATGCGATACCGGCGACCGATCCAAACCTTCTCCGTTTCCTTCGTTTGTAAACAATCCGCATTCGAGCACCTTGTCTGACATGTGCTCGAAATATTTGACATCAGGAAAGAACTGTCAAATTTGAAAATAATCCGTTGCGTTGTATTTAAAAACGTTTGAAAACATTGAATATTTGAAAGTTTAACTGCATTTCTGCTCTGATCTTTACCTAAAAGACATGACTGTGATATGATGAACAGATTATGCAAATTTTACGTTAAATAGCTCGTTGACAGTAAAGTTTTCTTGCGATCTCACTAGCCACACATCGCACCAGTTGCAATCAGAACGTAAACAATGCGGGTTTACAAAGGATCGTGTCTTCTGTTCGTGTTTTGTTTGATCATTTTATCGAACGAAAGTCAACCACAAATCGTTGATCGTCCAAATGTGCTGCTGATTATTTTGGATGACTTTCGGCCCGCCATTAACTTTGGTTATGGCGATGAGAAAGCCATCACACCGAACATAGATCAGATTGTTAAGAATGGATACTTTTTTGAAAATGCATTCGCTCAGGTAAGTGGTTCGTTAAGCAATGGTGCGCGTTTTCACAATACTTGAAGTGGCAACTGAATCATTTTCTCAACTCCCTAGCAATCGCTATGTGCACCGAGCCGCAATTCGATGCTTACGGGTAGACGCCCGGACACGGTGCGCTTGTATGACTTCTACAGCTATTGGCGCCAGACATCCGGCAATTATACCACTCTTCCGCAGTACTTCAAACAGCAAGGCTATCGTACTCATTCCGTCGGTAAGGTATTTCATCCCGGAGCATCATCTAACTTTACGGACGATTTCCCGCTTAGCTGGTCCGAACCTACGTACCATCCTTCGACGGATGAGTACTCCAATGCTCCCGTCTGCATCAATCCTGAAGATGGAGAATTGAAACGAAACCTACTGTGTCCCGTGCTGCCTGAAATGCAACCACTTCACACCCTGCCGGATATAGAGAGCACTGAGGAAGCAAAGCGCTTCCTGCAAACAGTCGGAACTGAACCTTACTTTCTGGCCGTGGGCTATCGAAAGCCACACATTCCATTCCGCATCCCGATAAAGTATCTCGATCAGCATCCGGTAACGAAGTTTAAAACACTCGATCTAGATTATCCACCGTACGGATTGCCCAACGTTGCCTGGAGCTCCTTCTTTGACGTACGCAATCGTGACGATTTCCTGCAGCTAAACGTTAGTTTCCCGTTCGGACGAGTGCCGGACGATTTCAAGTTACGCATACGCCAACACTACTATGCTGCCGTTACGTATGTGGATGATTTGATCGGACAGTTGCTGAAGGTTGTCGATCAGAGCCGGACGATCATTGCGCTAACGTCGGACCATGGTTGGGCACTGGGGGAGCATGGAGAGTGGGCAAAGTACAGTAACTATGATGTAGCAGTACGAGTTCCGCTTGTGATAAGTGCACCAGCGCTGCAAGTACACGCCGTTCGTCAGAAGATCGAGAATGTCGTTGAACTGTTGGATCTCTTTCCTACGTTGGCCGATCTTGCGGGACTTCCACCGTTGCAAGCGTGCAATGTTGATCGACCCCATAAACCTATAACCTGCACGGAAGGAAAATCGCTCGTGCCTCTTTTGCAATCGAATTCATCCGTGTACGACGATCGCCACGAGTGGATCGCTTACAGTCAGTATCCTCGTCCGGGGGTATATCCATCGATCTTTCCAAACAGTGATGAACCGAAGCTAAAGCACATAAAGATTATGGGATACAGTATGCGCACGTATCGCTTCCGGTATACCGCATGGATAAAGTTTAATCCGGCAAACTTTAAAAGAGGTACGGCAGATGATCGACCGAAGATATGGGAGATTGAAAGTAATCTTACATTCCTTTTCTTCTAGACTGGAGTACAATATACGGCGAGGAGTTGTATGATCACGCGATCGATCCACAGGAAAATATGAATCTCATCGACCGAGTACCACTAAACGCCATAAAGGACTCCTTACGTATGAAGCTGAAGGAAAAGTTTCCATGAAACCACTACAACGATAAACGGAACACCGCAAACCGAACAACCGACAATTTTACAAGAAAATTGTTTTATTACATAAATATACAATTGTATTATAATGTTGCTTCCGCATTCTTAAACTCTTTTCCTTCCCATTCGCTATCGGGTGTTTGTTCCTACTGCTGCGCATCGTAATCTCGATGACGATCGTTTACATGAGAGTAATGTAATTTGCCTATTAGTGTGTATGTGTATGTGTTTTGTGAATTTCGTCCTTTTTTCTACAGCTTCCGCTCTCTATCAGCACTTTTATTACCTTTGTTTTCCACTGCCGTCAGTTAGTAGATTGCACATAGTGTAAAAATAATATGATACCTATACTTCATAAGTCCTGGACGAGAGAATATAGAGACAATTACGTGATTACTTGCACGATGATGATAACCGGCACAACTTCCACGAGCAGGGGGGAGGAGGGGTTGTTCTAATGATGTTTCCCAGCCCAACGACTACCGGGGGCTGGATGGGACAATGTGTTTTTTAATAACTTCATACGGGTTACCTCTATACCTGCTGCTCTAACAGCGCAATAATCACAGAAATTAAAGCGCCGGGAGAATACAAATATTAAGAATAGCTTCGCGTAAAACATAAACACGTCTGTATGAACTTCTCATCATCATTCTAATCTTGTTCTTTTTCTCTCTAAACGTTCCCAATATTGGCCTGTTGTGTTCTAGTGGTTTGTTATCTGTGACTTTAATTATTCAGAGCTGCATTATATCATCGTACGAAGTGGCACAGTGGTCCGCACAATCGATCATGCAGGAGGAAGTTTATAAATTATTTACTATCTTTTGAATAGACTATTGCTTTTTTGCATTAAATAATTCCTTCCATTGTTCAACTTTTCCAAAACGAAATAATAATATTGCACGATAATACTATGTGTTTTTTCTTTTTTTTGTTACCCAATTTGTCACCTTTCGCTAACAACTCTCGGCGGACGGGCGGGGGGACGAGTGTGTAAGCACGGAGGAAGCCTTGGCCATATTACGAAAGAGTTATTTAGGCTGTTCTGCGAAGGGAAAGGGGAAAGACAGAAGGGAGACCAGCATAATATCTATCATTATAAATAGCTAAGCGATTAGTTAAACAAAACAGTATTCGGGTCTTCATTGTCCATCTGTTTGACGTGCCTCAGGACATCTTTTTTGGTTATTACACCGAGCAGTCGCCTGTGGATGGATAGCAGTACATTATTATCACATCGTTTATCTTTCTTTTGGGGTGCAATAAGTCCCTTCACCTACCCATTGTGAGTGACCAGCGTTTGCCTAAGGCCCAGCTTGCGGAACATATCGACGACCGTTTCCATCGGCGTCTGGTCCGTGACGGTGATCGGGGCCATGTCGAGAATTTTCTTCAACTTCAACGGCGACGGTCCGAGATTTTGGACCGGTTGGGCCGAGGTGAATATCACCATCGATTGGCCAGTGATACCATCAATGATGCGTCGCGCATTGGCTGCAAAGAAGGCAATTATGGGAGGGAAATATTAAAACACCACACTCATCGCAAGAGGGTTCTTTCTACATCCATACCCAGTGCTAGATTAAGATCCCTTCGCAACACAAAGCCAACCAAATATTGATTCTCCTTAGACACAACCACCGGATAGCCGTTGTGTTCAGTCTCTTTGAGTAGGGTCTCAATGTCGTCCACCGTCATCGAGTCCTGAGTGATCACCGCTAGAGTTTCATTGCGTCTGAAATTACACAAAATAAGCTTATGAAAACCTATCCTTTTTCGATACATTGCTGATGGATTAAGCTTACTTTGGCTGCATCACGTCCGCCGCTAGGGTTGTGTGCTGGAATTCATCCTTGCTGTCCAAGAACGGATATCCATTAAGCGCTATGTGTGCATCGTAGATGCCCTGTACGAAAGGAATGGAAGCCTTAGTGCTACTCCGCATCACACTTCTGCAGCAACTTGCTTACCTGTCTGCCTAGCGCATCACCAACCCATTTCGATGCCATGGCCGCCGCCATCAGCGGTACGATATATCGAACACCACCGGTTAGCTCGAACATAATAACCACAAGGGACACTGCAAAGAGGAATAAGGACAATGATCAATCCGTTTAGTAATCGATCGTTCAAAGGCGCAATCTTACCAGTCATTCTTGTAACCCCTCCGAGCACGGCAGCGGCACCGACCATCGCGTATAACCCAGGCGTGATGCAATCGTCCCCAGTCGAGCACTCTCCGGAGAAGATCCAGATTTTCGGATAATTGTATGCCAACTGTTCCATTCCTGTATTCAAATGGTTAGGATGAGTTAGTATTACTCCACGTTCTGAACTTTCTTTAGCTTTCTTACCAATTCCAACCACACGGCCAGTGATGGCACCGAGCGCCAACGAAGGAATGAACAACCCGCACGGTACCTTCATGCCGAACGTGAAGATCGTCATGATTAGCTTCATTGCAAGTGCGAGAATGAGTAGCCAGACGGCTTTATGTACGCCTGGCCCGGCGGCAGCGATTTCTATGGCCGAATTGACATCGGTAAAGTTGCGATTGTAGTCGCTGTAAGAATAATAAGAACGAAAGCAATTAAAAACTAGCATTTGGTAAATGTGAATCGGAATGAACATCCTAATTCATATACATTCAGAGATTAGCAATTCCTCAAAGACCCATCAATCTTTAAAGATTCAAATAGAGTACACTCTACAACAGCACACTTACCACAGTGGATCCTGATTGGAAATACCACACTGGCTGAAGAGGAGATAGATCAGCTCGCTCGTGTTCATTCGCGTGTACGGATTGGGATACGCAATGACCGCCGTAATGAACGTTACGATCAACACCTCCGTAACCGGGTACTGACCAAGCTTGCTGTACTTGCGGAACCGACACCACCAAAGGTTCGCCTTGATGAAGAAGGTCGCAATGAAGCCCTGTGAAAGTAAACCGTACAAGAATTGTTATTTTATGACCCATCCGTGAGCAGCCACGGGTTTCATCTACATACCCCAATAATACCCAATCCAATGAACGGTACAAGCTCGAAGAAAATCCACGGTTTGTTGTACTCCACGTAGAACAGCACCGAGTGCTCGTTACCGAACGGATTGATCGAGCGCAAAATGAATGCCGCTATCAGTGCACAGAAGAACGATCGCCACAGGGTCTTCAGTGGGAAGTAGTACGACACCTCCTCCAGGCTGAACAGTACACCACCGATCGGCGCACCGAACGCCACCGATACGCCAGCTGCTGCAGCGGCCGATAGGATTTCCCTCTTCTTCGCCTCATTGCGTCCATACTTCGGGAAGAGGTAGGACAGTATGTTGCCAATACAGCTAGCGATATGCACCATCGGGCCCTCCTTTCCAAGGCTAAGGCCCGCCGACACCGACAGCATAATGCCGACCGATTTGATTATCAGCGTCCACTTGCCCAGATAGCTGCGGATAATAAACCCGGACAGTATCGTCTTAATCTCCGGTATACCCGATCCGCAAGCGTACGGTGCGAACATGCGCACGAGCGAGGCAGCCAGCAGCGCGAACAGCATCGCCCACATGATGTAGAAGAAGTACGATATCACGTACGCACCGAACCCCTCCCGGGAGGAGGTAAAGATCTCCGACCAGGCGTACCACTGCGAACAGTTGCCACTGTCGAAGGATGTTTCGTTCGAGGACCAACAGCACTGTTCCCGGTTCAGCCAGAACGCTTGCGGGCAGATGCCAAACTTCAGATCCGTCATCCAGCTTGCACCGATATCGATCACACCGGCTACGCATCCGGTAAACAGACCGACCAGCAGCACACACACCCATCCGGACCAGGCATCATGTGCTCCCTACAATGAAACGAAATGCATGCTTTTATAATTGGTTCTTCAAGTGATCACAAGACGAAGGTACCTTTAGAAGATCCCAGAAGGAATCCTGTCGCTTTTTAACGATGTACCGATGCCGCATACGATCGCGCGCTATATCACGCTGCCAGTCGATTGTGTGGAAATCATCGTACTGCCCGATGCCGGGAATGTCGTCGCTTGTGTCCGTCATGCCGGCAAATGAGATACCTTATGGAGGAGGGAGGGGTAAGATGAAGAGAGATCCGATCAGTAAAGGGAAAAAAAAACATACGAAATCGTACACGTGTACATACACAAAAATGTTCCCAACAAGCAAAATACATTAACCGCCGTTTGTTTCCTTTTGGTTTTAATCATTTTTAACATGCTTTCTTTAATTTCATGGATTCGGCCTGGATTTAACACACGAGGATTAGGGTTAAATGATACTTTTATTAACACACCCAATGAGAAAGGAAGCTGTTGTGTTGCAGAGCAAAGCGCTAACACACTAAAATACCGATAATTAGGCAGAAAGAAATAAACATTTGCTTCCATCAAAATACACACCATACACAACATACACACACACACACACAATCTTACGGTAAAAGGGCATCGGAAAGGATACCAAAAACAAGTAAAACAAAACTGAAAACAGAAGTACAGTAAAGTTACCTTCAATTTTACCGGAAAACGAAACGGTTAATGTATCTGTGTGTGATCGACAAAACGGGCGAAGTTAATTAAAGATTTTTCTACTAACTTATGTTGTTGTAAAACAACTAGCGTAAGATAGAATGAGGATAAGTAGATTAGTGGGCGGTTTTGGTGTATTTACTATTTTCTAATTGATAAGAGTTATTTATTAAATTGTTAATAATTACTTTGCATTATTTCTGTTATGTCTAACGGATTGTTTGCTTATCTTTAAAACAGCTGGAAAGCATTGCCCTACTCAACCATCTGGATCTTTTAGAAAGGTCGTCCTTAGAATGGAAAACGTAAAAGAGAACGTTTTTGTCCCTTGACCAAATGCGCACACACACAAACGAACGGGATGTGGAGGGAACGAAAAGAGGAGAGGGAACACGAGGGTTTTTCAGTCATTACCTTCATGATCGGTGTGGTGAAAATCGCGCCCGAACCGTGTATGCGTGGGCGATGATATGCCACCACCGTCCCCACCATTACCGGTGGAGGAAGCACCGGCAGTGCCGGCTACACGGCCACCATCGCTGTTGCCACTACTACCGCTCGGTGCACCGACACCATCCTGGCGGCCACCGTTCGCCGCGTACGAGTAGGGATAGTTCGGGTTCGTTAGGCCACCATTCCCGGGCGTAATGTCGATCATGCCGTCCTCGTCCGCCTCGTACACCGGCACGGTCGTCGGTGTCGTCAGGGAGGTGGTGATACGTTCCGGTCCGGACGATGCAGAAGAACCCTTACCGGTCTGGGTGCACGTGTGCCCACCAGGGGGAGGGAAGGGTCGGAGTCATCGCAGGGAAGAGAGCACATAGAGGGGAAGGTAAATCAGTTTTCATTTCATATGTTTCATAGGCCGGAAACAGGATAGACATGGAATGTGTAACTGAACCTATTTCTCTTCAAACTTGTTTTTTTTTTGTGTGTGTTTGCCGTCTTCGAATTGGCAAACATTGGCAATTAGTTCTCACGCGGTACTATGATTGACACTACCATAAGGAAGGAGGGAAATTCTGTAAGAACCACGGGTAACCTTTACCACTTTGGGTGACAGACGGGCACTAATAATCGGGAGTGGTACTTTCATAACGCACACGTCCTCTACACTCTTCTCTCAGCTGTTGAGCCAAATTGACACTAACGAGTGACACACACAAATACTTTCTTGTGTTGCAAAAAAGGGGCCCTGTAATCAACCTAGAAGGGCAAGACACAATTGACCGCAGCATGCCACAAACGGGAGCACTTGTTTAGTGGGTGTTTTTATTGTGAGGCACTTCCAGAAGTACCACTAAAACATCAAACCGTGCCTCGTATGACGTCAAACGCTGTCACACTGTTACGAAGCGCAAATGCACACGCATCGGGAATACAGTACACGCTGCGCGCTAATCAGTGTATTAATCACACAAATCCACCCCGAAAAAAGGATGGTACGTCCGCGATAGGTTTCGTCAGAAATTGGCCACTAACCTAGACACGGACCACTTCGGCGGTTGCTGCTAGTGTACAGTGCGTTCCGGGCCAGTGACTGGACTGGCTGGTTGGTCAGTTGGTTGGTTGGTGATAGAGCTGAGATGGTGACTAGAAATTGCACCACACACGCACACTGAAGAATGCCCGATACTGATTCTTTCGCGGACGGTCACACAAAAATCAATCCCGATTCGGGTCCATTGCGCATGATCATGGTTCGTGTGAGCGAGCGCGTGCGAAGAGAGCTACGCCAACTGAGAGGATGACGGACAAAACGTCTTACTATGACGGCGGCTTGGAGAGATGAGTATTAGATCTCCCAACAAAAGGGGATGGTTGGCATAAGGGGTAGCCGGAAGGCGCAATCGGAATGTCCGATAGGGTTGTGCGTGTGTGACAGAGCGCGAAGTAACAGCGATTGCTATGATGTCCCAAAAGGAACAAGCAAGATGCAGACAAAACAGAGCATATCGCTCATCGGAAGCACATGTTTGTTAGTGAATAAAATCTTCGTTTTTTTGTTGTTGATAAGAACAAACAGAGCAAGCTGGGAGTTAAAGCCAGCTGCCAGCAAGCAAAGCGAAGGTACAGAATGGGTGGTATGAAGGGATTCTTTTTTGTTTATGCACAATATAGCCGCGCTCAGTGAGATATGCATTTGATGCTGCATAACGATATACATATTGGTTTCTATTTTGAATAAGGCATTGAGAAGAAAGATTTATTTACTACATCCCTCACAGTTATGAAGTTCCCGACCTAGGCCAATTA
>KI423627.1:14070-25101 GCA_000473375.1 Anopheles culicifacies | reverse complement strand
TAGCGTCATGGCTGTTAAAAATTATGATGATGATGACGATGTGAAACGCCATTGTAGATTTTTTGTGTTTGGATCATAGCAAAGATTAGGAGCAAGCGAACAAGAGACAAGAAAAAAAAAAACAGACAGTTTGTAGACACGTTTTCGGATAAACTCCCTCACTATGCGTTTTTTTGCACACCCTTTTCTTATCGAAACACGCTGTATCTTTCCATCTTGCGGTCACTAGTCAAAACGCACCGTTTATCGATGCCATTACGATAAGATAATGAGTTTTATGAAATGAAGCTGAGGGGTTTTATGTTTTAATTTTCACTGCCAGGCCGGGGGTCTGGTTTTCTGGGAGGTTGGATTGTATTAATTGGGGTGTTTTGTGTTTTTTGATCATGTCTATTAAGATTGTGATGATACGCACAAAATGGGGTTGTTTGAGTAGAATTGATCGTTCGTTTATTCTATATCAGGGATCTGGTTTTGCTGGTACACTTCAAGACACAAAACTGGATGGATGACTTAATTTCATCTTTTGTTTTTTGTCGAAATCTCAGTAGAAATGTAAGTGAAAGCGTAAAAATAAGCTGCTGTCACCCCTGTACGGGTGACATTTTCTCGTGCCAGTGAATAGCAACGAAGTCAGCATGATCGACGACAACGACCTAAATCTTGTGCACAATTTTCAGGTCAACCTAACACCGGGCCGGCTGTAGCGATCCGTTCTCCTTTTTCGTCGCGTAAGTAACACATCAAATCAAATCGTTACTTCCGCAACGTTGTCATACCGGTCGAGCTGAAGCGTAACCAGTGATCGTCCTTGTAGGTGTGCATCCAAGTTTTCGCCAGGTCGATGGAATCACCATTCCAGATCGGGATCCATTTGCGTACTCTAGTTGCTTAATTGACTTGTCATGCTGGTGGCTGTTTTGCGTAAGATTTTTTTTCTTCAACCTCTTTCGCTCTTTTTTGTCTCTACTATACATCTATGAGGCCGTTTCAAAGTGGCAATAGAGGGCGATAGCGTCGAGATACGCAATCGACGCAGGGTTCCTGATTCGTGGGCTCGTGCGTGCTCTTGTAGATTGCCTCGGGTGGACTTGGTTGGCTGGATGGAATGAATTGAACGCATTACTGCAACCACAAGACGGCGCCAGATGCTTGTTGTGTGTTTTTTGTTTGTTGTACTCACGGATCGGCAGACGCCCTCCGTTTCCTGTCAATTGTCGTGTGCCTTAGAGTGCTCATCTGCGTTAAATGGCGGCAAAGGGTTTTTTTTTGTTCGGAGCTCCCACTAACTTCCATGTTTCTTTTTTTATTTTATTTGTCAGTAAAAACTATATCTCAATGCGTTGGCCTAATTGAGGAATGGGTTTTGATGATTTTTTTGCCGTTTCGAACAAAAAACCTAAAGCCACATGTCAAATGAGGGGTACCTTTCCCTTTGCTCGTTACAACGAACCTGCTTGGTGTGTTTTCCGCTCATAACCCTTTTGGAAAATCGAGCAAAGTTTCTATTCTTTAATTATGTGCAACCCGAGTGCGAGTTATTCAATGGAACAGACAGACATGGCAAACAGCAAGAAAAAATGTTCATGTTACGTTCCCTTCAAAAATTGTAGATCACACGATCGACGGATCGGTCGGTAGGTCAACCGGAAAACGCCCCATTTTCACACGTTGTAGACATTTTAATTAGCGCGGAATTGGGTTCGAGGGTTACCCGCCTACGCCCGAAATCTGTAATTATGGCAGTGAGATTTTTTTTATAATTAATTAGGCCGAAGATGATTGTTTGCTGCAGGGCAGCGAGAAGTTGGAAGGTAAGCTTTCAGCGGGGGGTTTTTTGTTTTGCAAACGACGGTGAAGCGTGCAGATTGGTGAAACTTCAATGTTTTTGCGCCAATTAATCGCATTTGTTAGATAACGAGCGTGTTTTTGTTTTGATTGTAATTGTAACAAGGGTTTTTGTTGAGTAATTGCTACGAGCTACTCATTTCCTTTCCAGGAAAAGCTCGTTATGAGTAATCGAATGTTATGTTTTCAAAAAATCGGTACAAAAAAAAAATACTTTCAAGGCTAAAAGAGCTGCTTTTGACCCACATTTGCCTAACCTATGCAAGTCAGTCTGCGGTAATAAATCACATCTTCATCTACTGGAGTGGAAAAATATTCATAGCATCTACATGGCACCTGCTCGATTGACTAGCTAGTAAAACCCCAAGTTCAAGAGGCCATAATGCGTTCGGAAATTGGTTGTTCCGTCGTAAGAACTCAGCTCACGTTACGGCTCGGTGGACATGTTTATGGATTTCTCTCACGCATTTTACAACCCTACAGCCAGAGCCAGTTTAATAGCGTACCAGTAGCAAAACTATTCCGTTTATGACCACTTCTTCACCACAGCATCCTATTTCTCGCCTGGTTCGAAATCGATAGCAAACGAGAAACCATTTCAGTGTGCTTTCACCAGAATTGGAAATAATATTCAAATTAAAAAAGGAATAAAAATACAACCTGGCGCTCTCTGTTGCCAGCACCCTCACCCTGAAAAGGGCGGAAATCAGGAATGAAGTCAGGTGAAGGTGTCTGGTATAATCGTGCTGCCGACAAATTGAGGCAAGAATTTTCACAGCGCGCCCAAAACCTGTTTCCCATTTCTTCCCGGTACAGGAAAAACAGCTTTTCTGAGTGGCGCAGGTGTCAAGAGTGGCATAAAATATGAAAGTGTGTGTGTTGTTGTGCTTCCCATTCCCCACTTTGCTGTTCGAAATTCGAATGAGCTCATAAATTTGGATCTTCCGACTGAATCGAAACGGTTTGTGGGGTGGGAAAATGGGCGCCAACGATCGGCGATCCATGATTGCGTGCCGTAATCGATTGGTGATCATGTTTAAGGCCTTCGGGCTGGTTTGCGTTTACTAGCGCGTTCTTGTTAGCATAAGCGGATCGTGCGGTTGAACAGGAAACGTCGTCGGAAAGTGAGAAATGGTTCTGCTCGTGTTGATGACGAGTTAATGAGGATCAAAATTTATGGTAGGATTTACGATAGGCGATATAGATATTTTCCTACATTCATTAAAATGCAAGCTTTCGATGATGCTTTAGGCTATTCTAGGTATGTTTCAATTTGATGTGCTCCAGTCTGCGGAAAAATGAATTTGGAAATAGAAGCAAAAGTCGACGGCCTTTTGTAGGCACTGAGTGGAATATGAATGAAGATGTGGTATGAACAATTTGTTCGAAACCAAAGCAACGAGCTTCTCAGCCTGTGAGGCATCTTCGTTGGAGAAAAGGAGTAATAGGGAAGAAAAAATAAGATTCTCGCGGTCAATTGCGAGGGCGAAGCGCAATTAGATCGCAGTTTTGCGCCTCTTTCTTCCACATTCCCGGCATCATCGTGTATCACGGTTGGATGTTCGATGTCCGATTTTGCAGTTATGCTTTCGGGGCATTGCTGGCATTTGGCGTTTTGGAAGAAGCGCAAGGTGAGTTGAGGATGGGAAAATTGGATTTTCCTTCCCCGGTGGAAAGCAGCAAAACCCGTACCGGTATGTCTCATTCCCACCCTTGACGGATTCTGAGGTGCCAGGTTATACAGCACGTTCGCAGGATCGTCGAATCGGTGAGATGAATGTTATGCTCATGATCATCATGATTATGGACCGAGACCGAGTGGGTGGTTCGTTTCTTTCTCAGATCGTCATAATTGGGAGTGTAGGAAAACAGAATCCCAAAACAAAAAACCGAAAGTTAGTCCGAAATGTGATGCTGAGAGCATTCTCTGCGGATCGGCAAGCCTCTGCACGGAATGGAAACTGCTGGGAGTTTGAATAAATCATAAAGCCATAACGTATTCGTGGAGATAATGAAGGCGATGAAGGTAAAATGCAAGTGCCTGGGTTTTAATCCACAATGCATATGAATGTTCGTTCCATTCTGAAGAAATGGTGATCTTGGAAGATTAACTTAATCTTGAGCATTAGACTTCAAGCAATTCCCTTTTTTCTGTAAAAATCGTTCAACTAAATTTGTATAATTCTTCGTTGTGAATTGCATTGCTTTATCCCAAAATTTTTTAAACTCTTCTCAACACTCCCCAGCGGGCAACACGATCTTATCTTGACTAAGTAGAAAACAATCGCTGTCTTTATGTTAATGAGAATGCCGTAAAGTCCCCAACCCAGGGCGTGTTTTTTAACTCTTCATTTGGCTGTCATGATTGGGCTATCCCCCCAACCGGCAACACTTCATTCAACATCTTCATCGGGAACGATTACGGACAGAAATGTCTTTCTCTTGTACCAGGAAGTCCGTTCGTACTACTTCGCCAGCCGCAGCTGCAGTTTCTCCCCAAAATGTCTATAAGCCGGTGCAAAGCAAACAAAACACCGGTCGGAAAGTTGAAAAAGGGTAAACATCTCGCAGTCAAGAATCTCGTCTTTGGGGACGGGATTATTTTCGGTTGCTACCCATGAGTTGCATTTGTTTGTGCATTTATCATCTCCCATGACGGAAAGGTGTTTGGTGCGTATCGTGTTGTCAAATCGGATTTAAAGTGTTTTCCTATTCAACAAATGATTATAAAGTCATATATGCTACTCGGCACGATATAAAACTACTGTTGGTGCTTAATTATTTTTGAATTTTAATTTCAGCAAAACATTATTCGCTCCACCATTCGGAAGATTTATGTTCGCAGCCTGTTGGGTCAGTTGGGTGCAGATTTTTAAGAGCACTAATTAAACCGCTCACGAACGACACGAAGTGAGCTTTAAATGTTATCATGCTGTAACATTAATTACAACTCCAACGTGACCGTTTTGGCAAACAGTTAGTATAAATTGTAATCAAGCAACGATCGTATGAGTGTGTGTGTTTGTATTTCATTTGTACCGATGATGGATATGCGTTGGAATATTACTGTTTTTCTTGCCTAATTACCGAGCCAGGTCTATCCGGTTGAGAAAGCTTCTGGCGAAAAGATTAAACCCACCGGAGATAAGTTCGGGACCACGCCGGGCAGATAAATTATTCATAAAAAAACACGTGCCCCGTACCGCCAAATGGTGCCCGTTAATAAATTGTTTACCATTTTAAAAAGCGGCCATTTGATTAGCGTTTAGGCGTGGATGGATTGTGGATGCCGTGCTAGGAGGGAGAGTTCAAATAATATCAATTTTTGCAAGTCTCATTTAAGATCGTTTAACGTTGCTTAGTGTTGTGCCGGTTGTTTACATACAGTTTGACACCTTTCGAAGGTGTTTGTGCGGTGTGCGCTTAGGTAAAGATGGGCAGATTTGGGAATTTAGCGAGATCCATAAACCGATTTCCGTCGACGAAGGGGTTAGATGATCTTGTTTTACCTCCCCAACACACAACGGTTACTGGTACGTGAAGAATTTGTCAGCGCCGATTAATCCCGTTGCAAAACTTTCACCAAGAAGAAAATGTGTCGAAAATAGCGACGGTGGCAAATATTGACGATGAATTTCATGCACCGTAACCGAGGCACTGTGTTCTTACGGGTGGGGCTTGTCTTTCTTTGTGTGCGTGTGTGTGCGTGCACCATTTTGGGTCATTTTTTCCCCTTTTAAAGTGCCAAAAATTGTTGGTGTATCATTTTTTTCTTCATTCCAACGAAGAAACGGTTAAGAAACTCATCCGGAACACCAAACCTCCTCCCACCGCCCCTTGACGCATTCGTGACTGACTCGTCTATAACACCTTTCGCTATAATTCTCAGCCCAAACAAACTAGCGGTACCTTGGGAAAGGCAACAAACGAAAAAAAATAATGTGGCTCAATGGTACAAGCTTACCGATCTGCAACGTAGATTCGCATTATCCGAGCAAATGACGCTCCATCTGATGCAGTCATATTGGTGTTGGGTTTTTTTTTGTTACTGCGTATCGTTTTTTTTTTTGGGGGAGTTGGCCAGCATCCATGCCCCGATCATCGATGAAATAAAGTAAACGAAATCATCCGCTAATTGAACGCCGCAAGTGACCGAGGCAAAGCGACCGTAAAGGTGTTTCAACTGCTTGCCCTCGAATGGGTAACTTGTTTTTTCTCTTTCCGCATCGGCGTCATTTGAGCTCGATGAGATTATAATTCGGTCATGTCTTTCCCATTGATCGGCCCACAATGTACAGTGCCGTCAGATGTCAGATGGATCGAAACAATTGATGTCAGCTTCGAAATGGTGGCGCGGAAAATCGGAACGCCGGAAAATATATTGCTGACAGAAAAGGAAACCAACACGGATTCGGATTTCGGAAAAGCGAATATCGATCGACTGATCGAAACGTTTGTGGAGCAAAAAATGAGAAAGAAAGAGAGACGGTGTTTATGTGGCAAGTATTTGTAGACAATGGTTTTCCTCTCGTCTACCCGCATTGAAGTTTCTTTTTTTTTACGGTCATGTAAATTCTTTTTTTTTTGTCTATTTTCTCCTAAATCGGGGACAATTCCAATATTGTCCGGTAGCAGCAGTGGTAAGCCATTTGGTGATGCGTTTTTCCTCCCAACTCCCCGTCATTATTGTACTGTTTATTACCCAAAATGGTTTACATCAATCCACCGTGTAACGCTTAGCTTAGCCTCATTCACTGTGGAGCTCAAAAATTCGACATCGTTCGTGCAAATATTGAGTGGCATTAATCGTTGAATATGCATACAGTCGGAAACGGTTCGACCTACCGCACGGACCAAAATAGTTTCCGAGGAAGATTAACAGGAGATCGTAAATAAAGTGGCTCCGATCGTTTTCCCCATCGGGGGCAATATTTCGGCAGATCTTGTTAAACCATCGCAAACTGCGGATATTGGCAGCAGCATTCCGCATCGATACAACGCGGTAAAACGAAACGAAACTGGTGCTTCGGTGAAGGATTTAAGAGTTTTTAAAGGAACGATGAACTTCGAGCACCCTTCATCCGGATCGTGGTGTGGTTGGAATCGGTTTACGATCAGTAACGAATTTATGATCCATTTTATTGCAATATGATCAGTTTTACATACGCGCAGAGGACGAATGGCGAACCACCCCGTCCTCAAGCCATGGCAAAACAATTCACGGCTTCCAAAATGTGGTGAAAGCTTACCATGCAAAACACGGGAATATTGCAGCATCTATTAAGGCTGTTTAATGTTGGCCAAACGGCGGGTGCATATTATTTGTCCGCACGTTAGCATAAATTATACAGTTTTATCACTCAACCATATTTAATAGAGTCTCCTAATTTTGTTAACGAGTGAAAGTGCCATTACGATTCGCGATCGTTTGCTTTTGTAAGTGTATTGAAATTTACTATCCGTAAGCTTTAGAGCCTCACAAACACTCCAAAGCGTTATAAAGTTTTATGTTTTGTTGTAGCTATTTTGCATAATAGTGAGCTAGTTAACAGTTTATGCAAAATTGAAACTGGAGACGAATTTCGATATGCAGTATCGATTTTTACGATTCTGTTGTAAAATACAAACACTAAATCTGTAGCTTTAAATGTGTGCAGTAAATACAGTCGTTTGATTTACTTTCCTTGTTACATGACCGTGTGCATTCCTTTGAGTGTTTCTTTTGATCTATTTTTAACCTATTCAGCGCGGCAATCGACTTCACCGCGGATCGGATTCGACACATTGGGAACAATTTGTTCGCATTGTCGCCGCACCGTAGGCACCCGGCTAAAGAAGTCAATTTTCTGCCACATTACATCGAATAAGCTACACCGATTGAATCTCCATTTCGATCGTATCATCGCCACCCCGGTTATACCGATGAAGCGACAAAAAGCAACATCGGACAACGACGGATAGAAGGTTGGTTCGAATGAGCAAACAAGAACGGAACAAGTGGTGTTTTTTTGTGTTTTGTTTTGTGCTGGATGGTTCCTCCAGATAGCAAGCATAATATAAAACGTTACAACACAACCGATTTTTTTTTACATCCATGCATTCTCAAATGGATATTACTGAAGTTTATCGTTTTAGCGTTTGCTTCCGTAGTAATACGCTGGAAGACGGCACTTTGATGTGAGAGGATTAATTTATGCATGCGGCCATTTAACCCGCTCGATAGAATGGTAAACAGTAGGGTTTAATTAATTTCTTAATGCTTTGCATGCTAATCTGGAATTGCATTCTTTTGCGGCGATAGGCGTCGCTGTTTTAGCTAACCAAGCACAATTTGTACCAGACTGTTGACATCCTTCCATTCTTTGATGGACCATTATGAGGAATAATAAAATAACGAACAATTATAACTATTGCGTGAAAGAAATGCTATCACGTGAGACGATCAGCTCGACGTTTTACTACCGCGGCAGGGCGCGGTTATATGGCGAGGACCAATAAAATAAAGCCATGTGGAAAAGAGGAACAAACAAGCAACGGACCATTGCAACCCGGCTGTTTGATTTATTGGTGTTGGTTGGCTTTTTTCCCAGAGTTGTTGCACAACCTTAAACGTGAACATGTGTTGCTATTGGTAGTGCAATACATCTTTACGGCATGCACTTCATAAAATGCCATTCCCTTGGGCGGTGTAGCAGTTTAATTAATAATTGTAATTGTTCTACTATCGTGATCATGCATCGGGTTGTTAGTGTTTGTGTCACGACAAGGAGTTTTTCTTTTGCTAGCAGGACACAATCGTATCTCACGCATCTTAAGTGAGTCAGGAATTGATTTTAGCTTTTTTATCGTTCTTATGCGCCCATCTCTCAACCAGCATAAACATAGCCACTCACACACACACACTCAGAGTACACAGTAAGATTAATTAAGATTCTGCGCATCGATAATTCTTGCCTGTCTGTCAGCCACCTTAGGTGCGTGTCAAACGATCGCGAAGAGTACCCGTACGGACGGGTTCGTCGCTTGTTAACATTGGTAGGAGTCTTTCGTTTTGCTGCATTGCGCTAACAAAACCGTTTCTGCTGGTGATTAGTAGTAATGGGTTTGCAATTTTCCAACCTACCTTTCTTCCTGTTTGTTTAGTGCACTGGAGAGAATTTTTCACACTTGATTTTCCTTGCTTTTTTCCCGGATTGTATAAACTACCAAACTGCTTGGTTGAACTCGATCTCTTTGCGTAATTTTCTCTACTGCACTTGATTCAGTAACGTTGTTTTCATTGCCAATTAAACACAAATTCTACACGTATATCGTGGCTTTACTTCTGGTCTTGCTGATTGTGGCAACACTTTTACACACAGTTTAACCGATTAACACGCAAACACTTTTAATTGAACACGATATCAACACGTTGTTGAAATGATTTGGTTTGCTGATGAGATTATTTCACAGAACGGAAAGTTTTACTAACACTCTACTGACATTTCGACCGTTAAATTGTGTGTACTTTGTTTAAAAGGAATAATCGCACTATGCACCTTTCCACTGTGGCTAAACCGTTGGTACCAGCTTCCAAGCGAAAGAAAAACAAATTTTCCTCGTTCTCCAAACGCTAACAGGGTATCCGTGAGTCGATGATATGAGCAAAGTGTCGGGGACTGAACGACGCGCGCACGTGCACTCTGGCCAACGACAGCTGGAAAACTGAAAGCCCGGTAGGTACGCGGTCCACCGTCCAGGGTTTGCCGTGCGGGATCCGTCCGCCGGGAACGTACCCCGTTAGCTTGTGCCGAGTCTTGAAGTCGATGACGCCGTCAACATTTCCCCGCGTGATGATGACGATGATGATGACTGCGCCGTTCACGATGCTGCTGATGGCGCTAATGCTGGCGCTCTTTCTCCAACCGTCAGTCGGGATCTCGGAATAATCCATGCGAGAGTGGGAAAGTGGTCTAACGGTCGCACGGGTACTGCGAATGAACACGAATGAACCCGTGTACGAACTGGTGGGTTTGCATGGCCAGGAAAGCAAGGGAGGGATGGTGGGGGTAGTAAAAAAGTAAGCTATGAATGAAATGCTGATGCTGGTATACGAGCGCACACACGATCATCCGCCGTAGATCGAGCTAACTGCAATGTGTGGAAAAGAGACCCATCAACTACAGCACTGGAACAGAGATGGATGATGAAAAGGTAAAACGAAAAAGCAGGAAAGCAAGTTCAATGTTAGCAGATGATTGCTGGTGAATGATGGTAATGATTCGCGGTGCTAGGAGAAAAAAGCTATGTTGCGATAATGGAACGGAACCGAGCGAAACGATACGAACGCTGCAGAAAAGAGATAGAGCAGCATAATTTCTTTCTTGATCGTGTACATCGAAAAGGCAAAACTGCGGGAGAGTGAAGAAAAGAGAACGAGATTAAAACCTAATGTTACTAGGAGTATGTTCCTTCTTTATCTGATCTACTTTCTTCGTCTCTTTCACCGTCGATCGATCGTTTCGTACGAAGGGCTTCTCTCGCTCTTTTACTGCATTTTTTTTCTCCTATGCACTAACATTCACTAGTACAAATGATTCGAATGCAGTTGTGTATTTGCAACCTAGGCGAAGCAATTGCAGAGAGGAATGTTGTATCTCTCACCGTCTCTTCTATGTTGAATCGCGCTCTCCCACGTTTCAGCACGAAGATTTAGTAGCTACTCGATGCTAGCTTTTTATCGTCCCGTCCATACTTCATCCCGATCAGCATAAAGCTACACACAACAGGAATAGAAATAATCAAAGCAATCACAGCGCGAAAGCTTAACGCGAGAGCCATACTTCAAGCGAGGCTTTCGCGCTAGTGAGCTAGTTGTGGTGCTGCTAGAGATGCTAGAAGCATGACTGGCAAATGTGGGGAGTCGCAAGAAAAACACTCCACGCACTCCACTCGGCTCCACAAAGAGCTGCATTCTTCGTTTACGCGTACTTGTGCCTAGTGCAAATTAACCTGTTTTTTCCGATGTCAAAATTTGCATCACAACAAAACGCACAATTCCGACGGAATATGGCATTGGCACGAACGATCCGTTTGGTTGGGAATGTGAAGTATGCTTTGTTGTGGGTTTTTGCGGAAACTTTTTGCAGATGTATGATCGTAAAAGAAATTTCTTTTGGATCCCTTGCACTTTAGATGAGTATG
>KI423627.1:0-13126 GCA_000473375.1 Anopheles culicifacies | reverse complement strand
TGATTAACTGAAAGCTTCAAAAGTGCGATACACAACAATTATTAAAACACAACACAAAATGCTTCAACGTTCTGCAATCGTCTTCATTGTCATTACTAGCATAAATATTTTTACGTCATCTGTATATACACGAGGTAACAAGAACAGCAGAGGCCATAAATTGGATCACTGTAGGATTACACAGCTGTTGGTATATAACTCGGTATATTCGACCCATGAAGAATTATTGCAACTAATGAAGGTTTTTAATGCTAATTGAAATTTGAAAGCCTTAGTTTTTTAAAGCTTCTTCTTCAAGAGTATGTCATGCGATATCCTGGCGAATGTTACCTTTAAGCCAATGTATATGCGGAGTGGCTCGCTGGCGGAGGAAAAAGCGGGTTCGGTCTACATACGAGACCGAGGTTCGAATCCCATCGGGACCATTGCCAGGACTATTCTGTTGTGGGTTAATTCAATTCACAAAAGCTTGAACTGGCAGGTTGTAGACCCAAAGAAGAAGATACGCAATCCACCTCCTCCATACTTCTTCCACATTCGGAGACAAATCGTACTAAATTTGATGAATTCACGCATTTGGACAATAATTCGTGTTGTTTGAACTAAACACCTAAGCGTTTATACTTAGCAAGTTTATGTTTGATTTCAGATAATCAATCCCAACTCGGTAGAATCCAACCCCACTTCGGAGTAGAATTTCTCACCACTCAATGGAGACGCATTGAATTGCGTGTAACTCCATTGTATAACAGTAGTTGCAAGAACTTTTCCATGCCGTTTTGACCGTTTGGCTTAAGAATGCGTTTAAGTTGGATGTCCATTAATGGCAAAACAGCATTCTGTTCCATGCTAAACCAGTAATTTTGCCAGCAACACAGTATTACAGCTATTTCACAAAGTATAATAAGTGTTCATAAAGAGGTAAAGCATTAGTAAATATTAAAACTGTCCAACGGTAAAATGAATCATTAAAACCAAACTTTCAATGCGTAATGGGTTTTTTTTTGTTTGGTCGGAATTTCCGTTACAAAAGCTGACGCTTTTTGAATTGCGGAAGTACTAAAAAACAAACCTCCCGTGCCCGCTCGTTCTCTCCTCATTGCGCTACCCGATATGCATCTTTTCAAGCGGATTGTAAGTTTTATTTCTTCAATTTGCGCAGTAACATCTTCCTTGCCAAACACGGCCCGTTTCGCGTATAGCATCGTTAAGTGTCGCTGAAAGTGCCCGATTGTATGGAAATTTCTTTTCCACCGAAAACATTTCCTCCAAACGACATTGACTTGCGCAAAAAGAAGCCACTGCTGTGTATTTCGCTCGTTGGGGTGTCAAAACAAAAATAATTTTTATTTTCATCGGTGTGTCTTGCATGGTGGCACGAGCTTACTAGAGACTTATAATTACCCACCTCAAATGGTGGGATCATGCCTGGAAAGGTAAATAAAAAAGTGACATTAAAATGCAGATCGAGCGTGTCGATTTACAGACAGGACAGGACATAAATTGAACACATCTGACAAATGCTTCCCAGTTCCCATGCCCAACTGGATGTGGATATATGCGGTAAACCGGAAATGGTTTACCACAAACGGCACATCTCGATACGCATTACCGTGCACTCTTGTTTTACCATTGATCGGTAATTTCTTCTATCGGCCAGAAACTGTACACCTTGTCCCTTCCGATGATCTCGTAAAGGAGAAGGTGAGGGACGGGGAGGGGGAGCGGTTGTATTGCTTCTCCAAATCTCCAACCCCTACCTACCGGGAAGAGAAAGTGTGAAAACACTTTGTGGTTTTGTTGCTACTCGCCTTCGACGGATGCATCTTTGCATCGAATTGTTTGTTTGTCATTAAATATAGAAGCAAACCAGGTTGCGGCACGCGGCCTCCGATGTTAAACAAACGAAGCTGAAGGAAAAAAACTGGCGTTGGCGTTGGCATGCGGCGACGTGCTCCGGCCGAGGGAGGCCAAAACAAAAAGCGATCTCGACAAAGCGATCTTTAAATGCATGCCACCCCCTGCGGGCCGGTTTCAACCCTCCCTTCCATCCCTCGAGTACATGAAAGCTGCACAGCAGAAGTATCACGAATTACTTACCCGAAAATAAACGTTACCCGATCGTACGCCAGAAAGCGCAACTTCACTTCCCTTTTGCGCGACCGGAAGCGCCCCCCACTAGAGGTAATGTAAGGGTTATGGCGCATGCAGCGCTAGAGAAAGGGTCCGCGATTGCGTGCGATCGGGCGAAGGGCCGTAATGGACATCACCCCGAAGGCCGGGGTTAATGATCAAAATGGTAATGCGAGTTTATTAATTAATCTTACATTACAATCACACTGTCTTTGCTGTGGGGCTTTTTTACTTCAAATGGACCCGAGTGGCATTTGTAGCCACAGCCATTGAGCGCTAGGGGTAAATCGAAACGATGCTTTTCCTACCCTCCCTGCACTGCCTGTAGTGTTGATGATCCCGATGGAATTTTGTCTAATCGTTCGTACTGAAGTGGCCACGGGCATCAGCCACCACAATGCGGCTAAGCTGTTTTTCTACACTTTACTCCAAAATTGCAACCATTATGTTAAATCGTCCTTAGCTCTGTATTGCTGCGTTTTGTGAAAGTAAAAGCAAATCGTTGGACAAACATATCGGGGGCTATTGTCATCACCAAATGAGCTGGTCGGGGGTATTTTGATAATTTCCCTTGAAATCGGAAGTATTGGAAGATTCGCGACGATTTCTTCACTTTCGGTCAATTGTTTTACCGACCGTGGTTAGTTTTGTGGTCATTTTAGGTGGTTTTAGAGATCTAAATGTATAGGATTGCATTTTCGGACAAAGTATCTCTGGTTGGGCGATCGTTCCGGAAGTAGTCGATCAGTAGTTTTGTGCTTCTGGATTAAATGCTAAGTCCGGACAATGTTTGGTGAACGGTAAATCGCGTGGTAGCAATTGTCATGTAACTTTAATGGCACTTTGAAATTGAATTTTTCCATTATGGGAAATTGTATTTTATTAAGATGTCATTCAATATTTTTTCCGAACAGTCTTTATCTGTAACACGCAAGGCTCCATAAATTTTTTCATAGTTTTTGTTTTTAATTTGAAAGTTCTTGACAATTTTGAAAGATCTCCTGAAATTAATCTTGTTTTATTTTTTTATTTTTATTAATATGACTGTTGGTACGGTTTTGTGTCATTATTGTATTTTAAATATTTTTTATTATAAATATTCCTATTCTGTAGCGGAGCTGTCGAAAGAAACAAAAAATATTAATATTCAATCCCTTAATGCTTAATATAAGAATAAATAACGTGTCAAAATATATTCGACTTACTACTGTAGAAAATATTGTATGAAAGCTTTGTTACAAATATTTTAAATCAATAAAACAAAAATAAAGTTGTTTGAACTTAGGATTTGTTGATGTTTTATTATTTTCTCCTGATCTGCCAAAAATTGCGATAATTATTCAAAGCTGATGATTATCAAATTTTCCAATATAAGTTAACGGGTTTTAATAATTTCCTAACCAATCAAGCATTCCAGTTCATTACAGTCAACTCGTCCGATACGGGTATACGGCCATACACGTTGTTAGAGTCAAAAAAAAACTTGCCAAAACTCACAAAATAATTGTCCATTCCTCAATCCTCTGTTCCATATGTTGCGCTTGCCGCCTTGACAAATATCTCGCTTCCAGTGTAACGGTTGCACGGTACTAGATCACCAACTGGACTGGATCGATGGCTTAATCGGCTGTTGAACGATGCTACCGCGCTAACGATATCCGAATCGATCAATATCTCACCTCATTTTGGTTGGTTTTATTATTTTTTTTCTTTTCGCGAAGCCAGCTTCATCTTCAGTATGGATTGCCACTCCACACCCTGGAGCATATCGGCAGCGGAAATTGACCACGGTCATGGAATTTATCGCGTCCTCAACACACCCCAGCTGTGGTGCTGCTTTACCGTGTAACTGTTTACGATCATCGTCCGAAGAGTAAAAAACAACGATCAGGACCGTTTCAGTGGTACTTCACCGAACAACGAAGAGAAAACAAATACGCTTATGGATTGATTCTTTATTTAATCTTTTTGAATGGGTCAGCTTAAGCATTCATCTGCTCCGCTTTTATTGTAATCGAATGAAGATACACTGACACAGAAACGCGACTGATAATGAAACATTTTTCATTCGAGAATCAATTATGCAAATAAGTTAACGAATTGTTACGCAGTTCCGTTAACAGGGGAGACGTTTTCGAAAAGTCAACTGGATATTTGTTAAAAATCGTACACTTCCACCTCATTCTGGATCGTGATGTTATTTGATTCGTTACTGTTTTGTAGTAAGAACGGTACGAATACATTAACAATTACCGCTAACTGCCCACGAGAGGCACGTGGTGTGGTAACAAGATAAAACAGGAAGCTAATTAATTAAGAACTACATGGGCATGGAAGTACATTGCAGCAGTTCAGGCGCCGTGCCGTGATTACAGTCGGTATCCGACGTCATCTGTTTGTGCTCGCGCCTTGCTAGAACTAGAAACTAGAGGCTAGAACAAACCAATTCATGCAGCTGACTGAATGGCCAGCAGATGATCATAATTGTAAGGATTGATTCCGATAACTTACATTTCACATTTTAATTTAATTAAAGACGAAATTAATCTTAAAAACTTATTTCTCCAATCGTTGAAAAGGGTGATTCACGCTGTAGTTAAAACCAGTTACTCACTGTAACATATCAGCAATCGCCGTAGGGTATGTTTGTTGGCGCGAAGCTAAGCTCTCGGTACATTTCGATCGTATCGTACCGCCATTAAGTTGCAGAACGCATCTTTGCGTGGCCAATCGACCGTTGGGTAGTCAGAACCAGAAGTTTAAAATCGGCACTACCGCCGTTTTAGTGGTATGTTAACAACGGCTTCGGAAATAAAACTGGAAGTTAGCGGGTTAACGTTAGGGGCGTTAGTTTTTTTTAAAGCCTGCAAATCTTAGGATTTAACAAATTGCAATCGCGTATCTAATTAGAACGGATTAACGCGCTGTAAATGTGGCAAAAACGCCAGTAAACAGAGGCGTGAACGGTTAATGATGCCTTTCTGTGTAAGAAAAATACGTATCTGTGTTTGATTCAGGAGAGGTTTTCGACGAAATAAATGAACATAGCATCAATTAAGAAATATTGGTAAAGAATGTCTGTGATTGCATAGCAACTAATTAGATAAAATAATTTACCCGAGTATTTAAATAATATGCAGTGTGTTGAATCGGATGACGTTTGACAGATTGATAAGAACTTTGTCATTTAGACAGCATGAAGTCAACAAATTTTTTTTGAATATACTGTGGATTATTAGATTGAATAATAGGTGTCTCTTTATTAATGCATTCTTTATGTTTTGCTAAACTTCGACACTTTCTAGTTCAATAATACGTCATTAGTCATTATATTTGTCGTTCAGCTTAAAGCAACAACAAAATTAAGCAGCTACAATTCAACGGAAGATGAAACAGGAGTATCTTTTATCAGCACAGATCTAATGTCAATCTTGAGAATCCAGAGATGGTGGGATGGACAGATGTAATATTTTTTTCCTCCCAAATAATGCTATCGCAGTACAAGTTCGGTTGAACTCATCGCATCACTTCAGCAGATCGTGCTGCTACCCGCAGACGATAAGATTAAGATGAGCTAGTACTTTCGTTTTTCTGCGTCCTAAAACTACCCACTTTCTAACACCCTTACAGCCCATCGGTCTGCTATCGACCAAAAGTGAAGTTCCTCCCAGCACCGCAGAGGAGTGCCATACACACTGCGCCCAATATTAGGGTTAAGCGCTGCGCTTGGTGCACTTCAGCGCAAACGATAAGAAGCGGGTCGAGTACTGCGAGAGATGAAAGCAAACGAAAGCTGCCCTTCAACGAAGGAAGAAAATCTTTAATTGAACCCTTCAGCGGGAAAGGATTCCACCGAATCCCATCGTCCATTTCCGTGGAAAAGGTCACATCGAGCAATGCCGTACAGTATTGCATCGTGATTGCAACGCCAGTGCAATACTCTCCGATTCGAACTCGGGTCTCGGCTGCATTTTCCGGCACCCCTCCTCTTGGGTTGTCAGATTTGCCGCTCAAAAATGTCATTCAGAATGGAACACGTGTGCACGTTCCGGGATGCCGCACCGAAGGATGGACGATTCGCGTGGCCAGCTCTCGGCCAGTGTGCCACCCTTTCGGTGTCGGTGAGAAAAGCCAAACGAGTGTGCAGCCCGACGACCGTGGTTTCAGATCGGAAGCGGAGCGTCTGGCACGATGGACACTCCATAAATCGGATACGACAGGTAATTTGAGTTAGTTCGAGAGCATGCTGCTGCGGTCGGTCGAGGTTTGTGGCAGCAGCTCCACCATCGGTTGGTCATTAGCATTGAAATGGACTTTCCACTTTCTGGCTCCCCAGCTAGCAAGAAGCCTGCCTGAGAAACAAAACACGCGTGGCGGTACAAAAAAAAATGAAATCTGAGGAGAATAGCGCGGGGAAAAAATGGCTGGCACTGGAAACATATAGCATCGTACGGAGTTTTCGAGTAATGATGACTGTTAAAGAGGAGTCAGCTAAATTGACTGTTGTTTTTCTTGCGGTTTTTTAAGGGGAGCCTTTCTCCGCTTTGTACGGGGTAGAAGGTCAATGAGCAGATTGGGACGCCTATGGTCGCTCCAACTAAATATGAATCAGTGCCGTTTGATACAGCGAATGAAAAAATAACAACCTTCAACACAAATGCTGGATAAGGTAAATTAAATGTCATAAATGATCACCATTTATCTAACTGTGGCCCATTCGGTGAGGTTCAAGGCTACTACGGGGGACTATGCAGCAGTAAAGGATATCCGCGCTGAAAAAAGCTAATATCTGATTGGTAGTAAGAAAATAATTAACCGAGGAAGAAAAATAACGTTTTAGCATATTTAAGTAAGTTTTAGCATATTTGAGTGGTTAGCGGAGAAAAAAATACTTTTCCCTTGAACAATCTATTCGTTTCTGTTGCAAAAACAAAATTGTCCATTTATGGGTAAATCCAAAACATAAAAAAACCCACGATCATTTTGCTTGATCTTATTGCATTAGTTTGTGCATTTATTTACGCATTAGCCATAATTCGCCAAAACGGACGCCAAACAAAATAGATCCATGCAAAAGAAGCAATTGAAAGGCATATGGGCGGAAAAACGGCACTAAAGGTATTTTGTACTGAAAGCTCTTGTCGAAAGGATTGAAGGAAATAAAAAAACACACATACACTCACACATACACACACAGAGAGGTGAAAGTGCCTCCGGATTGTGCATCAATGGGCTGAGATTCGGGGTGACATTGTTGAAACGGGCAATTTAACACATTCATTGCGAAGCAGGGGGATTTTTCTTTCAAATGTGTATCTAATTCGGTGAACCTTTCTATGAGATCAACGGTCGTGTCACGTGGCCATGATGGCGTCCGATCGACTGGAGGAAAAATGCGTGAAAGCTCCCGTTCGCTGTAGGGAGTAGCCTTAAATTAAATTTACCTTCAAAAGATTCGACAACATCATCCCCGCAGTAGACATTGAATGGATGTGATTTTCCTTGAGTTCACGGTTCGGAAGCAAATTGGCCAATGTCAATCATCGTGCTCATGCGGGGTGATACGATAATAGGCAAATTATGCGATTGAGAAAGGCAAAAGTGCGAACAAACCACCGGGGTAATCGGTGCTTGCGAATTCCAGTGCGAAATATGCTCATCGCAAGCGAATAACATTCATCCCCAGCGTCAGGTTGGATGGTGGGCCGCAAAGACCATTTCAACGGGAGCTTTTTACGCTCACCAACAGACGTACAGGGGCAAAACATAGAAATTGCCCTTCGGCGACTCGATCTGGTTCGTTGCAGAAGCATTTGGGGTGGAATTAGGGTGGTCTGATGGATTCCCTTTCTTTAACCTGTCTTCGAGTTAATAATTTTGTGACTGCGCAAAGCGAACACTTTCGTTGAATAATCACGTGGAGGACACGGGAAGACATGCATGAGAGATCGCCTGGAACAGAGAACTGTTCGTCTGTTGAAACACAGGGCACAAGATTAAGTATTCGATGTGTGACGATGGTTTTTAAGGTTAAGCAGAAGAAAGAAAAAATCCCCAAGAAATGTCATCAGGTGCCGTGAGGTGACATTGAAACAAAATAGGTCAAACATTTCGACCAAGGGTGGGCTTGAGCTGATTATTGTTATGTTTTTGGATTAATAGACACTAAGGTGCAGATAATGATAGTGACAATTAAGAATACGATAGAAGGAAAACTTAATTCCTGGCAGTACGCTTCCATGTTGGATGAACAAAAGTTTGGATTTTCAACCTTGATCGAGTGATCTACATTGCTGATAGTTTCATTTTCGCTCTTCCGCCATGGCAGGGTTGCAAGGTAAATAAAAAAAGAGCACCTACGACATCACGAACGAGGTCGATTCATTTTCGATAACCTTTCGCCTTCGAATCGGCCCCATCAAAATTGGATGCCCCACAGGAAGGAACCATATTTGTACTGTGCTTTTTTTTTGGCAAACGTTGCTTTCAATAGCTTTTCGGTAATTGTGCTCCTCCGATCACTTTCTTTTCCTTCGCACGGAAATAAAGGGCATTCGGAAAGTAGAGCTTATTCGCTTAAGCCATCGTGCGATTTACCGCCACTTTCCTGCGATTGCGCTAATCCGCACCAACGCTCTGGGCCGACGAGATATTTGGACCGATATAATTTGATGCCCGAATCGTTTGGCACTGCTCTGCCAATTGTCGAAGCGTAATGCGAACCGGGATACCAGTAAATGGCACCGCGTCAGTAGGAAGTCGGTTGGAATTACCGACACGCAAAAAAAGGTGACCCTGAATCGTGGCCCCAGATTTTGCACAACATTGCCCCAATCGATTAACCTTTCGGGGTGGTTGGGTATAGTTGCCAGGATGCTCCGGATAGCAGCATCCGTTCCGAATCCGATGATGGTTTGTGCCCGGGATGTTTGGCGTTTGGGTGATCGCAACACACAAAACGCAACTGCCGCTTCCTAACGCTCCGGGGGCTGGCAGATTAGGTCGTGAAGCAGGTACGGCTAAGGTTCAGCCCACCGAACTGATTCAAGTTGACGTTTGACCTCTAGAACGAACGAACGCGAGCTCCGCGGGGAACTGTCTGTAGATTAAATATCCATTTCCGGGTGTTAAGGTGAGAGAAATGACGTTGTTTATTTCTTCAAACAGAGCAAATCTCCGGCGAGATATGGCTTTCATAGCTTTGGGGGCAATTTGTTGCCGTGTTTCAAGTAGCTCAACAATGGTAAATTAAAATTCCCCCAGATCACCAAACAAGAAAGCAACTTGTTGCATTCGTTGCACCAAATGACAATGGGTGGTGGCACTAATTTCCAAACAGACCGCGCGACGTTTTCGTGAGATGAAGATTATTGATGATTATTTCAAACCAATCAAGATCTTCGTAGGCTGAATAACACATTCGTTATGAACTGTAACGACAATAAAACAATAAACAGCCAATGATGGGGGTTTTAGGGTTGTGCCTGCGGCGGGGGGTTTGTTTATTCCCTTTCTCATGTTTGTCGTTGTAAAAACATATTGTTATTCCCAGCATTCTGATGTCCACATTGTGTCGTTGTGATTGTTTAAGATTAGTTTATGCTGCTCGGTAAAGCGCACCTTTCATTCTGTGGCGAGATTAGCTTGAAATGACTGGACATGTGTCGGGATGATTCACGGCGTGGGTCAGTGAAAGCAGTCTTTCATTTTTTTATGATCATTTGTGTGTGTTTTTTAATAATACGAAGACTGATTCATTTCGACCATAAGTTATTTTTATGAACCAACCCTTACAAACTGCTGTTGTTATCTTTCCGGTAAAGCGCTATGGTAGAGAGAGGAAACAATCCCTTTTATTGTTCAATATTGTGTGACGTACAATGTCAATACACACGGAAGTAGCAGTGTAATTATGTGTTTGGTGATCTTTAGGTTGTAGGTTGTTTTGGGAGACATTTCCTTCTTTTGTCATAATTTCATGTTGTAGCTTTTTTCTATTTTGTTTAAAATAAAAAGGAAAGTTTGATAAAATACTGAATTGGAGTGAATGACGAAGAATGAATCAACAAATAATGGTTTGGCAGAACTCTTGCGTGGAAAAACTTTTATTGTCACGTTGAACATGTGGCTTAATCAGTGGTTTATTTATAATTTGCCAAGGCACTTTTTTAATTTTTTAATGATTTCTTGTAATGTTCTGCAAATTTCTAATAGTGCTGTTTGTTCTACTTGGTGTGAGAATTGAGTAGCTACAATGGATATTTCGACTGTTTTTCATAAATTGAAATAACTTCACTTTTATCATAATTTTGAAGAGTTAATAAGGATTGACAAAAATTTCACGTTAGTAATTTTACTTTTATAAGATTCATTATTTGTCCTTCAAATAGTTCCTACCATTCACTAGTTTTGGAACTTGCATTCTTAGTCATCTTAGTCTAACCTAGCCTTTAGTTCTAAAATAACAGTCCATCAATTCAAAACATTCTTCTTCTTCTTCTCTGGCTCTACAACCTCGAGAGGTCTAGGCCTACCATTTCTGGCTTCCGTGACTTGAATGTACCCGCAACAGGATAGTCAGTGCTGCGTACGGGGGAACGGCCCGAATGGGATTTGAACCTCGGTCCTGTCCGTTCGAAGACCGGCGCCTCAATCTCCTCGGCCACCGAGCCGCTCCATTTTTTTAATTCAAAACATTAGCATTCATTATTTAGAGCGTATCGGAAAACATAAACTAGTCCAACAAAATTCATCAATTCACAGGAACATAACATGGACAATCACATTTTAGAGAAGAAGTACTTAAGAAACAAAAATATTATTTGAGAAAAATGTAATGAAACAGCAAATCTTAAACCAATATTATATATTTGCCCAAACGGGAAGCGAAAATGAGACACATTTATTAAAATAGCACAGAAATGAACAGATACAAAGAAACTAGAAAGTTTTTTCCCCAAATCAGGGAAGAGCTACACACTAAACATATTCCATTTAATATGCAATGTATCCCATCCTAATTCGACATGACTGGAAAGGCAGCTTGTTATGTTACATGAAATCTAAAACTAAACACATAATTCAAATACAAATACAATAAATCATTGAAGTCTGAGCATTCTCCGCGGAAAAGCCATTTATTTCCGATGACTAAAGCTCATTTAGGTTCCCATTCACCTAAACCCTTTAACCGTCTTCTCATACGATCAAATACACATAAAAAGCTCATTTTAAAATTTTAATTCCCGTCACCAGCATCATCGACGTCCATTCAATCGAATCGGAAGTAACCCATTTGCTTCACTTTTCCCAATATTGCTGTTAAATGACAATCGTCGTTCACCTGTGGCTGGGTAGTTCTGATTAGTCTGTACAAAAAACAACCTTCCCTCTATAATACAATCGCCTGAGAAACCCATTTTCAGCCAACTAACAGCCTTGGCCCAACAGTGGGTGTTGAGGTGGAAAATTGGCAGCTTAACAGCATTGGGGTGCCATTTTCCGGCTGCTTCAACTGCAAATGGATACTCATTTGTGGTCAAAGTGTGGTCGCTCACTGTCGCTATTCGCTTCTCGTTTGATCGATAAAATCGATTTCCTGCGCAAACTACCCGCACACCGCGTCGTGTTGCCACCGTTCGATGGCGCGGTTTGGAACCTACTGCCCTAATCTTTGCCCAAGAACCACTTTCTCCCCGGAATGGGTTCAGTTTTGGGTGTTGGGTGGGCACCGCCGGGTGTGTCTGCTTGGTCCAGATCTAATTGAAGTCCATTAAATGTGGAAAAGAGCAGGGGAGGCTGGGGTGTGTCGCGTCTATCCGTGGTTTTCCGCCGGGATGCAACGATACGACCCACGATCGAATATCGTGATGTTCGTGCCCCGCAAAGACAACGCTGAGTAAGTACCACGACGTCCACGGTGATAGGCGTTGGATTGTGGTTCCATTCGTACGGGTGGAAAAAGACAGGCGACGGAGACGGTTGGCTCGTGTTTTTTCTCTGAAATCTTAAATTTCTTTCAACTTCACACGCGAAGTGGTATAATCTGGTTGAGGTTTCTATAGCACGGTTCAAGTTATTCCGGATTGAGTGGCTGCACGAGCTGTAAGAAGATAACGCTAGCCACTAAAATCATCTGCTTGTTTGAAAGATGTTCGAAAGCATGGGTTTGATGAAGCAATTAATTACTCCAATTTCTAAAATTATCTAAAACATTGTGTAATTATAAAAATTATTAAATAATTAACCCGCTTTGCAATTTTGGGAAATTTTGCTGAGTTTTATTTAACACCAACTAATGCTTCTCTCCTTCGATTTGCAGCGATTTCCTTTTATTTATTTTTTTTTTTTTTTATTCATTAAGAACGGCCAGGCCGTATTGCTAGCGATTTCCTTTTAACTTAAAAAAAAAATAAAACCAGTTTATCCAATTTTTCATGGTCAGCTTTAAAATGGTTGTTCTTCAGCCGGTTTAAAAGACGCCCGCCAATGTGAGCATCGGAGGGTTGTGGGTGATGAAACAACTTTTATGCAAGCGGCCCAAATAGACCCTGATCGTGCCAAACTCACACACAAACCGCTCACCCTCGAGAGGTGTCGAGCACAACGATATTATTAATGCTAGGTGCGAATTATGGCTCAACGCCACGGCATGTGTGCGTGTACGAACGAACCGGGACGGTTCCACCGCAAGTTGGAAACCGGAATACGCTCGGAATGGAAACAGAACGCAGGCGGGTGGAAATTGAAATCGAAATCCGATCCAGGGACCGGGCGCTTAACGAATCTGGGCCGGAGCTTTGGCTGGGGTGCAATCGAGTGTATCGGGTTGAAAATAAAATTCGTACTGACATTTTGGCGTGTCCATTTTACGCTAGCAAGGTGTGAAATATGATTTTCCCTCACGGCCAAACACGTTCGTCCCGACAGCGCGCTAGTCCGTGCTGCACACAGTTTCCGCTTTCCCTTTTCTAATCCCGTAGTGGTTGTTGGG
>KI423626.1:35794-37927 GCA_000473375.1 Anopheles culicifacies | reverse complement strand
CAATTTTCTGCACCATTTATTTCGCTGACAATTAAAACGCTCACTGTGCATATAAAATTACCCATGCTTCGCAGTGGATTATTTTCTTCGATCGTTTTTTTTTTTTTGTTTTGGTTTTGCAGAGTAATAGGCTAAAAGGCGCAATGCAGAGTTGAAGTTTTATGTGCTGGTTGAGGGTTGGTTTCTTGCCCTCGCCCTCGGAGAAAACCTCGACTCTTGTTGAGTTAGATTATGCGAAGTTGATAGGAAATTCATTAGAGTTGGTAACACAAAAAAACCCTCCTCGGGCAAACTACACGGAGCGATTGGTTTAACCTCACCGAAGCAAAAAGAAGGAAAAGTTTGATTGAGCTTATTTCGAAGATGTTGTACACTAACCGGTACTGGGGCTAAACTTTGGTTTCTGGGAGCGAAATTTTATAACGAACGAAAAGTAGCTTCAGTAAAGAAACATAAAAAAGTGTGTAGAGAACTTTTCTTCAGACAACAGAAGTTTAAAGGCGAGCCGAAATAAAAAGCGGGAAAGAAATAGTATCCTCAGGCAAAAAGAAAAGACTAACGGCGGGGCTCGCTTTTGTCGTTCAATCATGCGTGAAAAATTACCAAAAAAATGAAGGAAAACACTTCCAATATCGATCCCTTCTCCTCCACAGCCGAAACCGAACGCGTCGTTGTAGGAAAATTCGTACCAAAACCAGAGCATAATAGAATGGTGGGAAACAACTTTTGCACTGGTCGTAACATAAACGATATTAGCCCAGGCACCTCTCACCCCCCACCCCCCGAAACAACGGTTGGCCCATTGTTCGAGCATAATTTATCGATTGCGTTATTTCCCATCCTGCAATCGAAGTTGCCTCGGGCGTACCGGTAACCGGCAAATCCGGAGGTATGCCGATTTTGCTTCAACCAAAGGCAATAGAAACCATCTTCCCAGGCAGTTGGAAGGAAGGAAGTGGCAAAGCAATCTGAGCGCTACGAGTAAGCAATACTATTTTAGTTTTACTGGCCACTTCGAACCGGTGCGCGTTACCGAGGTCGGTTTGATTCTACCGCCGGGCACCAGAAATAATACTTGAGGTATAAAATTTTTATTGCCATCTTGTGCTGGTTCGGATTAGTACCCTGTACACTGTGCCCGAAATTGCTCGCCAGCAAACTCTGCCCGGTCGCATAAAACGGAACTACACCGAGAGGCATCTTTTACATCGATTGATCTACTCGGTCCTCCCCGAAACCGGTCACCACAAAATAAAAGTGCTGAATTTGCCTTGACCGTGGCGTGGGAAAAAGGAAAAGGTTTAACGACACCGTGGAACCCGTCAAGGTTCACCACACGCGCTCCATTGGCTGAGCGTTTCATTCGAAATCGATATCCATCAAGCGGAGGATGGCACCACGTGCTGGGAGATAAAGATTTCTTCCCCAAAGTGCTAAAAGTTCCATGACGACATGGACCCCGGTGCACGAGGTGCACGAGAATGGCACATTTAATTGTTATGGCGATTATAAACGCATAAATGGATGACAAATCGTCAACAAAGCGTTAACGTGTGCCTTTTTAGAATGGAAACAAGCAAAACGTAAACACACACACACACGCTTACACATCATCTTCCCTCGGGGGCACGCCCTCCATCCCAGCGTGGTCGGACCGTTTACTTCCGGGAGTCTATAAAAGGATGGTACGGGCATAAAAACTCATCCTCGTGCTAGTGCCTGATGCATCGTTTGGAAGTTTACTTCTTTTCACACATACACACACGTGTACGTGGGGAAAAAAGGAGAAACAAACCAAGCCACGGACAAACCGGAACTGAGCTAATGCGTTTATTCAGCAAAGTTTCATCGCTATCGGTGGTAAGGCGATAGGTTTGCTGGATGGTGGCGCTGGAAGTGCTGCTGCTGACTAACGGAAATCCCTTCTTTTTTTTCGCCATTCAATCGGTGGACGTTCCAGCTTCCTGCGTGTTAGCCCAACACGCGGAGAATGGATGAAACGATGGTAATAAAATTGCGCTGGTAATGGTTATTTTTATTTCTCTTATTGTCCCTACGCTCGTCCCCTGCCCGGTCCCTACCGCAAACCGCTGCAGGCGTTGTGTAGCAAATCAAACGCACACACACGCTTGC
>KI423626.1:25794-30794 GCA_000473375.1 Anopheles culicifacies | reverse complement strand
AAACATTGCTCGTCATATTTTCCATACACATCATCGCTCTTTCGCTATCGGCGGTTTTCGGTTTGACCGTTCGGTGCTTTCCGATACCTTCGTCTTCGCCACGCAACCACAACAACAAAAGGTGTACCGTCTTTTTTCTCCCTTCGCCTTAGCCGCAGCCGAACCGTTTGTAAAGCGCGGAGCTGCGGTTCAAATCAGTTTAAGGTGCCATTTTCTTTATTTTGCTTAGCGATACGAAACTTTCCCACGGAGAAATTCCCAAACGCCTACTGTACGCAAATTGGCAAAACAAAGTCCACCTAAAACTAAAGCATCCAAAAATGGAACGTCAATTTTCACCTCTCGTTTGCCTGCTGTTGCTTCACAAACGCGTTCGACAGTTTGGTTCACGTGATTCGAAGATTCGTTGCCTGTTTCCATCGAAAACGATCGCTCGGTGTTGCAGCGCTGAGTGTTTATGTGTGTTTTTATATGTGTGTTTCATTTTCTGCCATGCTGTACCGACTACAAAGCTTCGATGATGAAACGATTCCGTCCTGTCCCTCAGCAAATGTGTGTGTGTGTGTGTGACTGCGCGTTAAGATTATTCAGCATGCAGCGAGGAGGAAACGGGGCACCGGGCAAAGCATTTCCCTCGACGAATATTTATGAATATTTTTGTTTCGGCTTTTGTTCTTTGCCGTGAAGTTTTTCGCACCAATTTTCCCGTTCGCCAGCTATCAATAGTGCCTCGGGAGCGGTACGATTTCTTTTTCGCGTCTGCTTGCGCTTTATACTCTTCCGTTTGCCGATGGTATTCGCGGACTTTTTGTTTACCCATTTTAAGTCATTCAGCGCGCTTTCCATAAATGGAAGCATGGTGAACTGCACAGTGGGACGTTTAATTGAATTTTATCGTTTGATTTGTTTTATCAACATCAGTTTGGAGCAGAGAATGAGTTTTAGGCGGAAATAGAACGATTTTTTGTTATTTTGAATTAAATAAACAATTAAAATCGAGTTTGTCTTCACAACTTTTGACCAACTTTTCATTCGTCACGCTACCACTATGCAACACTAACCAGCGACCGATCTCGAAGTACCGGCATCCAACACATCCGCATCCGGAACCGGGAAGGTTCGAGCTAATGCTGTACCACGGACGGATGCTGACGGATGCCTTTGCGGTTCCTTACGACTAAAGTGTGTGTATGGAAAGCCTTTGCCTTCCAAGCACCAGAAGAAAAGAAACGACTTCTTTTTCCTTCTGTCGTGGCGTCTTTCGTTATACTTTTTTTCATTCTTCTTCCTCTGCTTTATGATGTAGAGCAGAAAAAAAGAACATAATTCCATAAAGATTTTTATCAAAAGCGCCCTGGCGTTCATGGCCACCATTTTCCTTTCGCGGGATCGCGCATACTTTACCACTCGAGTTTAGATTTCGCTTCGCATTAGCATTTTGGCTACCACACAACTCAAGGACGCAGTTTCGTCCAGGTTATATGTTTTATTTTTTTATTTTCGTGTGAGCTTCTTTTTGCCCGTTTTATCTCTTAAGTTACAAAGAAATCCATACCACAAAACCAAACTTCTAAACCTTCCCACTCGTCCGATTTTGGGGAGGCGAAAAAAAAATCGAAATCCTTAGCGATAAATATTTTTCAAAACCATGAAGGATTGTTCACAAAGTAACGCAATTCTACCCGTAAGGAATTTCCACCCTTCGGTGCACCGTACTACCGGACACGGGACCAACCGTCACACTTGAGCAGCGCAGTAACGGTCATAAAATACGGCAACACACCCGCACCCGACTGGTTGCCAGTTTTCACACCCAATCAGTGGCCATTAACGGTGATGTGGTTGCTGGCCATCGCCAGCACGGCTCGTGCGCTGACGATCCGCGAACGAGTATTATGAAGCGCATATAAGCATTGTCATAATTGGTCATAAAATTTATCTAATCAAATTTAACTGTCTGTCCGCGAGTGCCGGCATAATATCTTAATGGAATCCTGGCAAACGGGCAATCGTAAGTCAAGCGCGTGCTGCCACCCGCATTAGCCCGCGACCCGTTCAGCATCCGATGTAATCCGGCGATAATTCACGATAATAAGGGGATTTCATTATACATTTGGTTGTTCTCTTTTTTGTGTCCTCACGTGACGGTACTTAGAGGGTGACTTGTTCGTTTTTTGCCACGTTTGGGACCAGAGATACTTCCATTCGTGCTGATTGCAGCATGTGACAGTGCGGTAACGTTGAAGTTACACACCCGGGACACCGTCGTGGTCGGGAACAAAGAAGGGAATTTTGTCACTTCGCTCCAGTCGTCGGAAGAGGGATCTGACCTTTGTGCAAGCTCGGGAAAAATTAAGGGGAAATTCTAATCGTTAGCCATGGTAACGACAAATTTCTTCTATCCGCGCATTCGTTCTAAGCGCGCTAAGAAATTGAATCGCTCTAAGCTTATCCGTAGTTAACTTGGTGCCTTTTTTTTTTGGGGAGGGATGTGAATTTATGAACCATTTCTCCTAGAGAAATGGCAAGCATGCAACTAAATGATATTTTTCATTAAGCTTTCCTTCCTTTTTTTTTGAGTGGACAAAATATGTACTTGCGCGGAGCATGAGGGGTTACATTTTTTGGGGATTTTTCGTTTTTAAAATAAGTAGGTCAGTGCTCAGATTATTGTTTTTTTCAAACACATTTAAGTCCTTTTTCAAATTATTGTGCCCTTTTCTTGTAAGCGCATTACAAGCATTTACCCCAAAAGTATGCAATCAGCAAAACAAACAATATGATGGTACGATGATTCTGTGTTTGCATACCTTCAGGCGTCACACGAATAAGGGCGAATCCATCGTTTAGGATGCTATGAAGCCGTCGCAAAGCATGTATGCGAAATATTTAATTTACTTATACTTTCTTGGAACTATTATAGGTTATCTTCCAGTCGCATAAGCCACGCCACAAATATTGTTAATTGGATCCCGGCCCTTCCATGCCTGCGCCTGCATTGGAGCCTTTCGTGTTCTTATCTGCTGATCATCATTTGCCCAGAATTGTAGCCATATTCTGTTCAAGGTTATACTAATAAATTTCTCCATTGCCCTGCATTGCATGTGCTCCATTCCCGAGTGCGATTTCGACTGGGTCAGATGGATGAAGCTAGATAGCCCCATTAGTTATGGGGTCTCCGTTCCTGACCGAATCTTTCCCGGGTAAGCAAGGCGACATTCGTTCCTCGATAAATACAGTCCTTGATAGTTGCCGAAATTGGCTTTCTCCGAAGCAGAAAAAACACACACACAATCTAGGACATGAGCATTGTCAATCGCTGAATGTGTCGCACAAATGCCTCGGATGTTACTCGGATCAAGAAACAATTCCATTCCATTGTTTGTAGCGTTCCTTACGGGGCTTGCGCATGAAAGGGGTACCGATGGGCAAACCGGCCATTGGAGTGTCTTCCATTTGGGTGAATTAATTCGCTAGCGCTCCACATAGCCACCACGTTCAGCGAAAAACCCGCTCCCGCTCCCCGAAAGCAAACTATCCACTGGAGCTATCTCATGTTTATATCGCACATAAAATGATAATTTCCGAAAAGCACTCGGTCGCACATACAGAACACCAGCCGACGACAGGCACAGGCCATGGTCGGCCGTTGAATGCAGGGCAGCATGGATACACCCACAACCGATCCGATTGCTAGTTATGCTGGAAGGCATCATTCTACCTCGTGGTACGTACGTGGTTCGTGACCTCGAGCATTTCTTTCGTTTTCCATGGCCTTCCACCGAGTGCCGTGTGCGGTGTATTGTGATTGTGTCTTGGGCGCTCTTCACGCCCGTTCTACAATGAATGCCAGGCAGCCATTTTTAAAGGACCGCCTGGTTTCGCTGTTTCGGCGGTGGCTCTCAATGTTCCATCGGCAGCAAAGGAGTACAATCACTTGACCTATTTAATCGTTGAATCGCTAGCGCGTCGAAATGTTTCGCTGGCAAACTGTGCAGCAGCAGTTGCTGCGTTGCCGCTTCTACCAACGGCCGCTCGGGTAGGTTGGCGCATTACATTACAACTGAAATAGTAATGACCATTTTTATTTGCGTGTTTGTATGCTCACCGTGTGCTACACACCGCAGATTGTACGATTTTTTCTTCTGATTTTAGCGCTTTGCAACTGTTTCGGTTGCAGCTGGGAAATTTAAAACATATTCAGACCGTGTTTTTCGTATGTTTTTTTTTTCTAGGGGCCTTGGAAACATTTGTGGAAGAAATACAAAAGGCACACACTTCGCGACACTTCCAACGAGACCGGTTGGGTCGCATTGGAATGTAGTGTCCATCTTTGAGATGTTTAGGTGATTAGCTTGCCTCGTGATTCCACGTGATGGGAGTTTGACATGCTTGGCTAATATGTAACTATATTTAAAACAAGGTTAAATAGCATGTTTGGTGAAGTTAAACCATAATTCTAAGCTCATTTTAAATTCAAATTAATATCACAGCTTAATAAGCTGTTTTAAGTACCTATTTAGCTTTAAAGTGAAATATTTCAAGGAACGTCATGAAACATTTCACCATATTCCTTTTTTATCCATTTTTGAAAAGAAATCATTTTTTGCAACTAATTTCTAGTAACAAAATTTGTCCCTAAATAATTCATCATAATTTATCAGCCACTCTGAATGGCCAACAGCAACACAATAACTCCACTTGCCATTGAAAACTCCCATCCCGGCCGTGTAAAGCAAATAGCATCCCATTACAACACACGTCAAGGTCGTGTAAAAGTGGTGATGTACTTGGGATGCAAAGACACCCACCAACAGCGAAACAGCAAAGTGGTTGATAAATCTAAAACAATCGCAACTAAAAAAAAAAAAACACGTCCAAAAGCGTGTGGAGGGGATTGGAACAGAACAACCAACCAAAACAGTGCTGAGCCGAAAGCAGAACGAAATCAGTCGTAACTTTGTCGAAATTGATTGGAAAACATAAGAGGGAACAAATTT
>KI423625.1:7863-28090 GCA_000473375.1 Anopheles culicifacies | reverse complement strand
GGTTTCGGCCAAAAAGTCACCAAAATAACATTAGATAATAGAAGGCTAATGCCGGCAATGTGTACACGGCGAAGAATGCTACGCAGAGGCCAACGGGGAAACCGGAATCAAAATACCGGTTTTTGTATTTATTCATCCATGCCCTGACGTTGATGTGGTGTGTGCTACTGCCACTTCTAGCTGGCACTCGCGGGCTCTCTGTTATTCTGCTGCAGACACATCATGGGACGGTTTGTGCTCGAATGTCTGGTGTTTTGTTTGCTGATAACATTAGCGAGAAGTCAAAATGAAACGTTCCAGTTTGCCACGTTGGGACCGGATCCGGGTGTGGACCGATTGCAGCGAAGTTCACAAAAGTTTGCCCTAGAGTTTTACAAGGTAAGGACTAGGCCGATTTCGCAACAGGCAATATCCCCCAAAAGCATCTCTTTGCGAGTGACCTTGTGCGAGGCTTGTGTTTCAAAAGTGTGTGGGTTTGTTTTTTGTTTTTTTGCAATTCGTTCCGTCCACAATCCGTCCATATTAGCACGTCACCGAGCTGGTCGATTACAATCCGAACGTGACGACGGTCAACATCATTGTATCTCCATTTTCCGCCTGGAATCTGCTGACCTTGATAACGGAAGGCGCATCTGGGAGGACACTAGACGAGCTACTCGCAACGCTCGATGTCCAACAACAGGAACAGATACGAAACTTTTACAAACCATTCGTACAGAGCTTGAGGTATGTTTCGGTGCCGGTCAAACAACAAGTTACCAACATTGTACGGATATTTACAGCCTCCTCGACCAAGATGTACAGCTTGCAGCGGCACAGTACGTCATTACCGACGAAAATCGTCCCGTGTCGAAGGATTTTGAGACCAATTTGGACAACTTCTACAGCCCAAGCGTCCTGCAGCCGATGAACTTTGCCAATCGCAAGCAGACGTACGATCGGGTAAATCAGCTCGTTTCCGACGCAACCAAAGGACAGATACCGAAAGCGATCGAAATGAGCGATCTGGAGGAAGCGCGACTGATCATGCTTTCCGTACTGTTCTTCCAAGGACAATGGACGGTAAGTGCAGTTGGAAAGTACAATTCAACAATTCAACAAAGAAATGTGCGAAACTTACTCACCGTTGTCGTTTCACGCTTGCAGATTCCATTCAACCGATCCTTCACCACAAACGTTCCGTTCTACGATGAAAACGATCAACAGATCGGTATGGTGGAGATGATGTTCCAGAGAGGTATTTTCCCGTTTGCCGGTTACAAGGATTTGGACGCCCAAATTCTGGAGCTGCCGTACGGTGCAAATCGACAGCTTAGCATGCTGCTGATTATGCCCCGGAAAGGTGTACCGCTTGTGGAAGTTATCCGCAAGCTGGCTGTACATGGCGTTGATCGCGTTTTCCAAGAGCTCGACCGCAGCTTGGTCGACTTCGACGATGACGAGGTGGAGGTTCATTTGCCAAAGTTTGAGTTTAATTCGGACTTCAATTTGATACCCATCTTGAACCAGGTATGTTAGCGCACGGTTCAATTGGACTTTCTTTCTGATATCTTCTCTTTCTCACTTTTGCAGATGGGTATCAGGGAAGCATTCGATTCAGGGAATGCCAACTTTGGCAAAATTTCAGACCTGAACGCCATTTACATTAGCAGCGTTATACAGCAAACCAAAATCGTCGTCAACGAAGAGGGCACAATGACGGCCGCCGTAACGACCGGTGTCTTCGCTAATAAGGCAACGCCTCCACGCTTTTTGGCCAACCGACCGTTTGGCTTTATGATCGTTAATCGGCAGCAACGCACGATCCTGTTCGCCGGACAGGTGAAAAGACCTAATCTGGTCTAAATCTTCCTAAACGGGCTTTCATTGTGCAGATTGTTTGCTTTCGGAAAGGGAGCTGAAGAGCGGACAAATAAATGAAAGAGTATTTGTTTTTTAACAATCGATAGGTTGCATGTATTAGCTAAGGTACGGATCGATGTCTCGGTCCATTCGATCTGATTCTGTCTCTGCTCCAACGGCGCACGCCAACAAGGTGTTAATATTCTTCTCTTCTCCAGCACCGTACACATATCCATTTGCCTTATCGATCGCGTTCTTAAGCCTCAGTAGGCTCTGTTCGCGATTGGAATCGAGCAACAGGAACGACACTAAACTATAATCCTCCACCATGGACACGATTGCTTCGTTCAACTGCTTAAATTTCTTCCCCATCCGACTCGTGTCCATGCATTCCAGCAGGTAGCTAAGATCCAACACCTCCGTGTAGTATTCCACATTGAACGGGAGCTTCGAATCTGCTTCCTTCAGTTGATCCGCTTTGCTGAGCACATTTACATGCGGTAAACCCATCTGCAGCATCGTATGCAGCGAGAGCAACAGACACGAGATGAATTTGTACGGCTCGGTGCAGTAATGCGACTCGACCAGATGCACGGTGCAGAGATGGTATCCTAGCTGTTCCAATTTGGCGAAAATATTCTTCAACGCATTGTTGTGCGTGAACAGCTCTACCTGTCCCGGGCAATCAAAGATGAAGTAATTGCTATCGAGGCTCTTCAGCTGATCCAACAACCATTGAAAGTTTGTTTCCAGAAATTCCACACAGTAAATGAGCGCTCCATTCGGTCCTAGTCCAAACTGTTCCATTGCATCCTGCACCGTAATCAGCTGCATAATGTCGACCGCACTGCTGTACTCCATGTTGTCGTTGGCAGGATCCAGATTCACGACCATCGCTTTTCGTCCAATTTTTTCAAGAAACTTTTGCATTTTGTGGCAGTAGCTCGTCTTGCCCGCACCTGGCGGACCGATAACGAGCTGTCCATATAGCGGAGTTTGAGTTCGCAGCTTTACCAGGCTGTTTTGCATGATTTCTGTTCGTTGTGGGAAAAGTGCACAGAAAAACTGTTTGTTTACAATCGCGACTTTGTTGTGACAGGAGGCAATTTTGACGTTTTGTTTTTGCGGAGCGAGCGCTGACACAGGGCGACTCGTACGAAAAAAAAGTTCCGACAAATTTACAAAATACAATTTGTGCAATTCTGGTAAGCTTTTAATATGGTAATTTATGTACAATTAATATTATAATAGATTCATCGTTCCCATTCCGTTCCGTTTCCTAAAAACGCGAATTATTATTACATCCACCGCAAGGGAAACGATCGCAGTTGAAAAAATGACGATTTCAATTTGACGTTTCTTCCCTCTCGTGCAATCTTCCTCTTTGTTGCATCCATTCAACGTCGCAGCCAAGGAATGAAAAATCAATAATACAGCTCTGCTCTCGTTCAAAGTCGAGATCGTCAGGAACAAATCATCGGAAAGAAACGCTCGGTTGTGTGTGCATTGTGAAGGGCCAGCACTACTCTGTAACGTGAAATTAAAAACTAAACGAAATCACCACGATGGCCGACAACGAACAAAAAGCAATGCAGCTAATTGCAGAGGCGGAGAAAAAGTTAAACTCGTCGAAAAGCTTCTTCGGATCGCTATTCGGGTAGGTCAATTCGTAGCTAAGGCCACGACACCTTGCTATCAGATGCGTGGAATCACGAAAACAAGTGACTCATCGTGCTAATTTGCTTACGGAACCGTTCATAGCAGGTCACCTCCGTACTGGATTGCTCCAGTCCGCTGGTGCCTGGTGTTTCATACCGTTTCGAAAGGGTGTCTCCCACTTTAACACTCTCACACCCTCTGGACAATGGGTGCTCTTTGTTTTCGCATCCCTGCTTCGGTGCAGCAGCAACCGCTTTGGATTGAAAAACAATCAATAAAGCTTACTAATCATCTGCGTCGTCATTTGTTTCCGTTTCTCTGTTTAGCGGTGGCTCGAACAAGGTGGAAGAGGCCGTAGAATGTTACCAGCGGGCGGCAAATATGTTTAAGATGGCTAAGAAATGGAGCCAGGCAGGATCTGCCTTCTGTGAGGCTGCCAACCTGCACGCCAAGGCAGGCAGTCGACACGATGCGGCCACCAACTACGTGGATGCTTCAAACTGCTATAAGAAAGTGAGCATCCCCCCTTTTACTGCTGCCTGGTAATAACGTAACTAACAACTACATGCTTTCCTACCTCTTAGACCGATCCAAATGAGGCTGTAAACTGCCTGCTAAAGGCTATTGATATTTACACCGACATGGGAAGATTTACGATGGCTGCAAAACATCATCAGAGCATTGCGGAAATGTACGAAAATGAAGCAAACGACTTGGTATGTAGCAATTTCACATTCGATTCCATCGTACGGTTGCCTTCTAACACTGTTGGTATGTTTCCATCAACAGCAAAGAGCCGTACAGCACTATGAACAGGCGGCAGATTACTTCAAGGGTGAAGAATCGACCAGCTCGGCCAACAAGTGCATGCTGAAGGTGGCACAGTATGCGGCTCAGCTGGAAGACTACGAAAAGGCGATACAGATCTACGAGCAGGTGGCAGGATCGTGTCTCGACAGCTCGTTGCTCAAGTACAGCGCCAAAGAGTACTTCTTCCGTGCGGCACTTTGCCATCTCAGCGTGGATCTGCTGAATGCTCAACATGCGATGGAGAAATACGCACAACAGTACCCAGCATTCCAGGATTCGCGGGAGTACAAGCTTGTGAAGGTAATTCTATTTTAAAGCGTGTGCACATTTTGGCAACTTCTTTTCAATGCTTTTTGTATGCCCTCTCTCTCTCCCATTCTAGGTGCTTTGCGAACATTTGGAGGAACAAAACGTGGATGGATTCACTGAAGCTGTCAAAGAGTACGACAGCATCTCCAGGCTGGATCAGTGGTATACCACGATCTTGCTGCGAATCAAGAAGCAGGCCAACGACAATCCAGACCTGCGATAAGCAGCTTACACCAAGAATATCTATCACAATCGCCCTCGATTGATCTATTTGTGCGCACCGTCGGTGGCAATCGATACACACACACATACACACCAAACCGTTGTTTAGTTGTTGGACCGCATGTTAGGTTCGTTGAATGATTATTTACCGAGCGCAGTGAAGCTTCCGTTCGCTCATACAACATTCATTGATTCACTATCGTTTCATGGGCGGTATTTAATGACACGGTATGGTACGGGCGTGAACACTTTTAATCCCATCCTATATCCTATACTGGAATGGAAAGAGTAAACAACAATTTTATCTTCTCTAAAAGCTAAGTACGATAACAGAAAAACACACACACATATACATGTGCACACACAATATTCGCTGAACACAGTAAACTGTAAAAAATATCGAAATTACCACCCCTTTAGTGTAATAACACATTGCCACCAATTCTCCTTAGCCGGGTCGACGAGATCCTTTCGTCATTTTTCGACCTAGACAACGGGGAGCCCTCTATTGCGTTTACATGCATATATTTACGTTGAGTGTTACTACTGTAGCAAGCTTATTATATTTTGTTTTGTTAATAAATTTAACTACCCTAGGTATTAAGACGTTAAGCAGTGCTCATTTGCAGCAACGGACATACCACAGCGTGTGCACGCGTTGGGAAGTGAGTGACGTTGGAAGCAAACATGGACACCTACCCACAAATAGCGCATCGTTTGCAATCTTAAACGAAAACAGAAGCTTTCATCCTCTATAAAACCCCCCCCATGGCGTGAATTTGTTTTTTTGCGCTGCGTATTATTAAATTATGCCTGCCAGCAATAGCAAAAACCGTTCAATAGGCTAGTGAATGCGATCCTTTCGGTTTTGTGCGGCTGTTCGGATCGGATGGCCACACTGCAGCAAACAGTCGGTTGATTCTGCGCGCACCGGTTGGGGTACTTCGAAAATTGGGGGGCATTAAAGTAATAATAGTAACGATTCGCTACAATTCGACATAGACGAAAGATATAGAGAGTATCTAGTAAAGTACTAAGCATGTATCTTCAATCCCCAAAAAATGCCCGGCGTAGGCAGTAGCGAGAAGTTAGGAGTTATCAAACACACATTGTTACTACCATATACTTATACTCGTGGCGTACGCTGGCTCGTGTGCAAATGTAGATCCCTTGCCACGCACGTAGTTAATACCACATCCTGCACATCCTACACACCACGAACTCTAATGTGTTTGTCGAGCACCTGCGTGGTATACAACAACACGTGCTAAGAGGAGACAAGGGCTACGAGCAGATCATCAGTTGATACGATCAGCAAGTTGATAGCACCACTAGCAAAAACCGTTAAAAGGGCCTGGGGCAATGAAGGGCTGAAATTATCACTTTCTTGCTACAACAACATTAAACTATTATTAATGTAAGCGAAGCTGGAAGGGAACTATAAGCATAATGTATTCTCGATAATATGCGACACAGACAGCGAACAAAAAAAAAGCGCCGGAGGTAAAGCAAAAACAGTGGAGTAAAATATACTAAACGATTACATGTTTCCAATTGAATTGCAATAACAAACTACCGTGAATGAAGTCAATAAAATAAAATCAACGCTATAAACAAATCGTGATGGTTAATTGTGTTTTTCTCCTTGTTTCTCGGGAGGTCATTAACAGTGGTGATTGTGGCATATTCTTCCGAATGTAACCAACAGCCGTTTCGTGCCGTGCAATGCAAACCCCTGGAACACAATCTCAACAAAAACTCCCTCCCCGTTTATCCTTCCCATCGTCGCAACGGCCCGAACAACAGTAGGGGTGTGCAACGGTAAGGATTTTCCACCCCTTGTGTGTCGTTTGTGTTGCTCTCACCATAGAAGCAAATACATGTGCACTTTCGCGCGCGCACACACGCACCCCACTCTAGCAAGGCGCACACCAACACCACACCAATCGCAGTAGGCACCCAAACGTCCTTTCCGATTAAACACAACTCTCTCCGCTATCCTGTCTCTGTGTGTGAGTGTACGGGTGCCACAACAGGACGGTGTAATTGTTGCCGTTCCATTACCAACCTGGGGAGTGGTTTTTTTTTTTGCATGCGCACACACGTGCGTGTTTGTTTGCGCGCGTTTGCGTGTGGTGGTGTGAGCACGCAAGGACGACAGAAGCAAGGATATTTCCAAAACGTTCCATTTTCACCCTTGCGTTGGAAAATTGATGGAAAATTACCTCCGCCAAAGCGAGTTCAGTTGTCAAACGCGCTGATGTCGCGAACGGTTCGGTGGACTCGGGGAAAAATGTGTCCGTTGTCGTTAGTTTAGTACGCGTACCTTCGATATTTTGGATCAACGGAGATTCAACGGAACACATCGACCTAAGCTTGCAAAAAACGTGGGTATGCCGGAAACGCACCGAAAGTTTGATTCGCAAGAGAGCCTCGCCGAGAGTGGTGTTCAGCGAAGCGAAGGGAGAGGAGCGGAGTGAAGATGAAAATCAAAATTATGAAATCGTTCTTCGTCTGGATGGTCGGTCTGTTGTCCGAAAAAATCTAGTGTGAACCGTGCTGTTTCGGGCGATATGAATCAAATAACTGAAAGTCAGAACGCCGCCCTCCGATAACCCCAAGGATAGAATGTGTGGATGTGTGCTTTTTTCTTTTAGGGCGATGCTGTGTAAACGTAAAGCTGTGAAATAATCACCAGTTACGCTGCGACAAATTGCTATAGAAATTGTGTTGTAAAACAAACTAAACGAGTCCCCCCCGGGCCCCGGCCACGCCAGAACCCAGAATTGTTACAAAGAAGCGAACAAAAAAGAACCAATTTTTTAATCTAATACCGTGTTTCGGTACGGCCGGTTGGAAAAACAGACTGAGAAGCAGGTTTTTAGATTAGTTTCTGCTCTGTTCAGTGGTCCATGCACACAACCCTAGGCTCGATTGGCATACACTAAAGCACAATCCGGGCAGCGCAAGTGGTGGAAACATGTCGATGAGGGTCGCTAGATAGCAGCCGCACAAAACACATGCATGCTGCTTGTGGGTGGGTGGGTTGCAACGAAAAGGTGAACGGTAATAATTGGGTCAATTTTTGGGACACATCGGACATCGCCAATTCGAAGCATTAAACGGAACATTAAACGTGAACATTACCGCGGGTACATCCCATGCCAAACCGAACCCGATGATGATAGCACCAGAACCAAACGGAACGCCGACAGTGTGTGTGTGTGTGTGCGCATTATTGTTGGTGCAGATATCTCCATACTGACAGACATTAGTGAATCCGCCCCTCCGGTCCAGTAACGCAGAATCCCCATTCGAATGTTGCAACGGCAGCGATAGCTCGCGATATGCAGTGCAGATAATTGAATTGTGCTCACAGTTGTAGGTATGGAACGAGCCGATCGGTCGAAAGAACCCGACGGTGGCGTGTAGTGCGGACGTGCAACATAATGCCACTAGAGAAGAGCTTCGGCGGACATTAGACGTTTAGGATTTTCCAAGAGCTTCTTGCTCCATCTTAAGCCTACAAGTATGGCAGGCTATCAGTGAACGTGGACTATCATCATTCGTCCTGTGCCCGCAGGATATCCGCTCCTCCGATATTACACCAAACCGGTGCCCCGCCCCCGCAGCTCCCTCCGTAATCAATTAAGCGAGCGGATAGAAATGTGTCTATGATGAGACTATCGAAGGTGTCGCCTAAGAAATGTTTTTTTCTTGTTTTATGTTTCGCCGTACTGATATTATTAGTGTTCAACTTAAGGTAATGTGGAGCTGTATGAACTTGGCCTAGTATTACAGTGACGAGTAATTGAATTGAATCGTTTTTGTGTGTTTTTTTGTAGGGATAAAGATTGGAGTACTAAATCGCCACATGTGCTATATGCGAGAGATGAATACCAGCTGGATGAAACCAATCTGCGGCACGAGGTACTGTACCTGCTCTTGGAGCACCATCTCAGATAACACAGAGTGGCACCGTTTAGTGTGTAATTAAGCGCGTGTTGCATGTTGTTACCGATTGGATCATATTACCCCCCATATGCACGCTCATTATCCCGGAAATGTCTAATCCGTTGCATGATTTAAAAACACCCCTCATTTCAGCCATCCGTAACGACCTTAGAAGCCGTCGATACTGCTGAGCATGGTGACAAGGAGAACGATATCGTCGACTATGGAAAGTCCCGATCGGAGGAGAGGCCCAAAGAAACGCTAACCGCTAGCGACCTGCCATGGTACTTCTCGCAGGGTATGCGTTATCCGAAGCCGGCGCGGCGCAATCGCAAAACCAACAAGCGGCTGGCCAGGTTGCTGCCCAGTGAAACTTCACGTGGCGATCGGATCAGCAACCAGCTGATGTTCGTTCCGCCAAATTACGAGACAATCAAACGAAAGGGAAAGTTGAAAACGATCCTGCTGTACAATGGGCTTAGTCCGTGGAATGTGAAAGCCGGTCGGGATGTGTTTCTCAGCTCAAAGTGCCCCGTTTCTTCCTGTGCAATTACGGCACAGCGAGAAAAGGCCTCCACAGCCGATCTGGTGCTGTACAAGGATCACTACATTCCACCGTCGGTACCTCGGTCGTCCTACCAGATCTACATGATGTACTTCCTGGAGTGTCCGTACCATACGCAGCACGTCAAATATCCGGACGTCTTCAACTGGACAGCCACGTACAGGTAGATACAATGGCGTCGTGTTCCAGATATTAAAGTTCCAGAGCTAATTCTTCGTTCCATTTTTCAACAGGAAGGACAGCGATATTGTCGCACCGTATGAGAAGTGGGAGTACTTCGATCCACGCATCAGACAGATTGAGCAGGATCGTAACTACGCGCTCAACAAGACGCGAAAAGTTGCCTGGTTCGTGTCAAACTGTGGTGCGCGTAACGGACGCCTTCAGTATGCACACGAGCTACAGAAATATATCCAGGTAGATTGACAGTGTGCTTCCACAGTGGTCAGTCAAACGCTTTAACGTAATCCTATCATCATCAGGTCGATATTTATGGTGCCTGTGGCACGTTCAAGTGCTCCCGCAGTACAGCCGAGCGTTGCTTCGAGATCCTAGACCGTGACTACAAGTTCTATCTCGCCTTTGAAAATTCCAACTGCAAGGACTACATCACGGAGAAGTTCTTCGTCAATGCCTTAACGCGCAACGTGCTGCCCATCGTGATGGGGGCCCGGCCAGAAGACTACGAGGCTAGCTCACCCCAAAAGTCCTACATCCACGTGGACGAGTTCGGTTCACCGAAGGAGCTGGCCGAATATCTGCATCTGCTCGACCGCAACGACGAGCTGTACAATTCCTACTTCAAGTGGAAGGGTACGGGTGAGTTTATCAACACGTACTACTGGTGTCGGGTCTGCGCTATGCTCCACGATGAAGCCTCCTTCCGGAAGCCCAAATCGTACGACGACATTAACGAATGGTGGCGTGGACCGGGCGTTTGTACCAACGGTTCCTGGCGCAACTACCGAGCGCGCAATCCCGAAAAACCGGTGGCCGATAATAGCCGATGAGCACGCCATCACTAGGACGTACGACAATTTCTTTTCTTCGCGAAAGATATAGTTTCATTCACCCCCGGAAGTACTCTTCTTCCGGGGACAAAAGGTAAAAGCGTAAAAGTGTATTATAGCAAAGTTCCTTTCGTTTAAACGTACGTTGACGGACAAGGACATAAAACGAGCCATACTAAGAGAAACGGTTGCACCGAGTCTTTGTAAGAACTCACGAACTTTAGTATTCATTTCGGTAGCTTCATTTTTGGGCGGAATATGGTGGACAGTTATTTATCAGATTATTTATCCTTATTAAGACATGGAACAATTGTCGCTTTCGGATGACGGTGATAGGAATACTTTGCTCATATTGCGTAGTATGAGTAGAATAGCGCAGCAACAGCATGACAAGCGCGGGGAGGAAATAAACACAAGCAAAAGTGCTTTAAGTTCCTTTTCCATACATCAAGTCGTTAGTAACAGGCTGTACGAAGTCATAGGGAAAGGGAACAAAATGCGTTTCTTCTTAGCCATTAAACGATTTCAAAACTTCTAAGAGCGTGTGGAATGAATTTCGCTCACCGTTGTCTCACACGGCTGTAATGCAATTATGTTACTTAATCCTTTTTGTCAAATACATTATCCTTTTTGATGTAGATAAAACGAACGTACGACCGTAATGCTTTGCTTATTGTAATGTGAGTTCCAGTAATGGTTTATTCCACCGTGAGGTTCGAGTATTCTACGAGTAATTTGTACTTATGGCACAATAGTGAGCTGAAGAAACTAATCGTATACTGTAAAAGTTGGAAAATCAATTGGTAAGAATGGAGTAATGATGGTATTACAGCACAATTAAAATTGGCAGGATTTAAACTTTACCACGAGATCTTTGATCTCGTTTTGGGGCGCATTTTTAAGTAACTTCATCAGTATCTTACGCTTTAGAGCTTCCGCTTCGACCGTTTTAGAGAGCTAATGAGAGAGGGAGAAAGGGGAAGGAGAAAGGTTCAGAATCGTGTTCTCAACATTATTCCGCGTAAAGCACTCACCTCGTATGCTCGTTTAATGATGTCCGGTGGCATTCCCGCCAGCTTGGCAGCATTAAATCCGTACGACTTCGGACAGGCACCATCGGTGTACCGGTACAGGAAGGTGACCGTCTCCTGGGTAGGATCATCACCATCTTCGTTTTCCACCATGCAAGCCTGCAAAACAGTGAAACAACACGGATTGCGAACGTTAGTTTCTCTTCTGCTCAAGGCCTTTTCATTTTCTTACCATGTGACCCAGCGCGATTCGTGGATCGTCGTGGAAGCTATCCACAAGGTTGTGGTAATGTGTCGAAAACATGGTGCGACATTTTAAATCCGCCAGAAAGTGTACAACGGCACCGGCGACAGCCGTTCCATCGTACGTTGCCGTTCCGCGGCCCAACTCATCCAATAACACCAGACTGTCGGCTGTGGCATGTTTCAGGATAGCGGACGTTTCATTCAACTCCACCAGGAATGTGCTGTGTCCGGCCATAATGTCATCGCTGGCACCGAGTCGCGTAAAGATCCGATCGATAATCGTCATGCGACAGCTTTGGGCAGGTATGCGTGACCCGATTTGAGCCATCACGGCCAACAAACCAACCTGCCGCATCAGCGTGCTTTTACCGCCCATGTTCGGACCGGTAAGTAGCACCAGATTGGCCTGTCCATCTCCGCCGATAGCTATCCCGTTCGGGATGAAATTCTCGGCCGCATCACTCGCGAGACACGGATGAACACCTTCCTCGATCTCGATGAATGGTTTACTTCCATTGACCGCATCATCCTTATCGAGCAGTTCCGGCACACACGCGAGCCCTTCCGAGCGTGCGTACTCTGCCAGCGACGTTAGCACATCGAGCGTGGCCACCAGATCAATGCAGTTCTTCCACATTTCGTAATCGCGTGAAAATCGTTCGAAGATCCGCCGTGCCAAATCCTTAAGGACCGACTTTCTGCGATCTTCAAGTTGCATCATCTGCTTCAGGAAGTGACGCGTTTCCTCGGTGTGAAACCGTTTGGCCGCATTCTTGCCCGTCTTGGTACCTTCCAGCGTGTAATCACTGGTTGCCTTCTTCGCCCGTGCTTCGGGCACCTCCAGCTGGAACCGTTTCTTATCGTTCCCGAAGTACTTTACAGTGCAGCCGAAAAATTTGCCTTGCTGCACGAGATACTCTTCTAGCTCGCCGTTCAAATCTTTGATCTCCTGCTCGATGGCATCGTATTCCGCATCGAGCCCTTTCTCCGGCACGATACTGCCACTCTTGAGTGCGTTTTCGTGATCGAACGAGTTTTCGAAGAATTCGATCTGTTTTTCCATCGACGGGAACGCTCCTGGTGAGTTGGAATTAGCTTTTTGGGTTAGCCGTACGAGTAGTTTGGAAGAAATACCAGCAAATAGCCGTGGTAGTGCTAGTAGAGATTGGAATCCTTTCAATGTTGCGATAAAGTCACGCATTTTCTTCTTCCCATACACGTGCTCCTCGTACAGGATGGCCCGTCGGGCTGGGTGATTGTTCAGCGCGAGCCCGAAACCATGAATCTGTGCCAAATGCCGTTCCATGTCCGGCAGTTGACCGAGAATCTGACGGACGTCCTGCAGCAGATCCACCTTCTCGATCAACTCACTGACGGCTTCTTGACGCTGGAGAATCACCTCTTTTACGCAGCTCGGCGCACATACCCAGCTGTACAGCAATCGTTTACCAAACTTGGTGCAACAGTGATCCATGCGATCTACCAAGGATCCTTCCGAACCCACTATCTTGAGATTGTTCAATGTAATAGAATCCAACACCATAAAGCGTTTGACTTGAGCTGCCCCAAGCCGCTGCTCGATCGTTCCGCTTACGGTTTCCTTGTTTTCATCAAACGGAACGTACTCTTCGAAGGTGGCCAGGGAAAGTACTTGCTGGTCCAGAAGACATCGCTGAAGATACCAAACACATCCGCCGAGAGCTTTCAAAGCAAGCTGGTACGATTCTTTTGGCGTTAAACCCAAACTGTCTGCATCGTCCAGCATGGTACGTAGAACCGGCGGCCACTTGGACTCTTCACTCATCGATCCTCCGTAGACCGTTTCCGCAAGGTGCTTTAGCGTAGTTTCGCCCGACCAAAACTGGCTTCCGTGAGTGAGAGCCTCGCGCTTTACGTTCGCAAGCAATGTTCGTAAAATGCGCTGTGTTCCTTCCGACACATTGCCGGATCCAGCACGCTCATGAAGTACCAACACAGGTGGATAGTGTGACAGAAACGTGAGTAGCCGTGATTGCTGGTTATCATCATCGAACTCCCCTAGGTGAAACAATCCGATCGATGTGTCGATGAAACAAACCCCGTAGCGGCTTCCCATTCCTTGACGAACAGCTTCTGTAATGGCCAGCATGTACCGCGGCTGGTGATTGGGTGTAATGTTTACCTGCTGCCCAAACACCTCCGTGCCCATCAGGGTAATTTGACAAATCTCCCGCCGGACGACCTTATCGTACTTGCTGTTCGTTCGCTCCGTCTTGCATCGTTCCTGCATCATTTCCGGTGTTTCGGTTTGTTCGACACGAGCCACCTTGTACCCCTTTTCGACCAGTGTGGTCGACATACGATCGTATGCAGCCTCAGGAAAACCGGAATGTGCGAAATCACCCTTCATGTAGCTGAACCCCAGCTCTGTAACGCCTACCTCGGCATCCATATGGTATAATTCGTAAAACTTGCCCACCTTGAAGAAGAGCACACAGTCGAAGTTCTTGCTCTTCAGAATCCACCACTGTCGCATGGCCTATAGCGTAAAGCAAACATGGAAAATTAGTATTGTATGGGTCAGTTTCCGCCCGTTTCCGCCATTCCATACTCACCGGTGTCAGCGTGGAAAGATACGAGTCCGGCACGTACAGTGTTCTATTGTCGTATTTTTCACTACCGGGCTTATTACCGTGGATGTCTTTAATTTTGTTCGGCTTTAAAAAGTCCAGCTTCTGGTGAGTCCAAACGGTAGGTTCATCCAAACCATCACCCGGCTTTTCATTCGGTTCGTTCACTGGTTCTAGTTTTATCTTTTTCTGCGCTGGACCATCATCCGATTCACGCTTGTTTGCTTCCTTTCTCTGCTCAATTTCAATCGTTTCATTTGGTCGCTCAAACGAAGAAAGCAATGCGAACTTTTTCGTTCCTGTTTGGTCATCGTGATCATCCTGGTTGTTATTATTGTTGGGTTTATTCTCGTTATTCTGACCAGCAGTGTCCTCCTCATTGTCGGACGTATCGTCCAGCAACAGGATACGGCGACGCTTCTTTTGCGTTGCAATCTCTTCTTCCTCGTCGTCATTTACGGCCGATTTTACTGCGGCAGATCGTTTCTCTTTGCCGACTGATTCAGTTTCCTTTTTAACTGCGGCTTTTGAGCTTTTCGGTGTGCCATTGGCTTGGTTGAATGACGAAGAGCGTTCCACCGCAAGAGCACTGGTTGGAGTTGATGGTTTTGCCGGGTTCTTTGTACTTGCAGGAGATTTTGCAAAGTAGTTATGTAATGTGTTTGGAGAGCTTGGAAACTTTTCCTTATTTTTCGACATTTTGCAACGAATACACGAGTAAATACACGAAAATATGCACGGGAACGAGTGCTGAAATCACCATCAACAAGCGCGCGGTTTTTTGTTTAGCTCTTTGACATTTGACGCGCGCTTTTTCATGTGTCCAAGGTTTATATAGCATTTACAGCACGTCAACCTTGGGTACAATCAATACCCAACCCAGTGAGACAAATTGCCCTATAAATTACCGTACTTTTTCAGCTTCTTTTTAAAAAATAATGCAGAATCAGAATTTTGATAATTTGTGGAACAAACCACACGTAAAACGTTTGAGAAGGTTTAATTTTAGCTGCAAAGTGTATATCCGCTCAAAAACCTACGAATGCATCGTATGCGACTGTTGTGAGGTTCTGTTCGGGTTGGTTTTGAACAACAACAATCTAGTTTGTGTACCCCGCGTGAAATTAGTAGAGACGCCGAGAAGGAAAATGTGTAAATCTCACCGATAGTGGTTTTAGTGATAGTTAACGTAGTGCGAAATACAATCACCGGTAGATATACGCAAACGGGCTTGTTATAGTGAACTGTTCATTACCATGCATTATCAAGCTTTGCGCAGCTCATCAGCTACATGCGTCGATAGTAAACTCATGGATAGAAAATCTGGCTGTTATGCACACCAGCAGCTAGTAGATGAGGTCAGCGAAAGGATCAGCTCTCCTGATGCTCGATAGTAAACGATAAATTAGACAAAGTCAATACTACGTATCCTATATCGTACGATCCATGATCGATCAGGAACGCGTAATTTGCATCGTTGTGCTGTGATCATAAATTGATAGTGTTTAGTGCGCGTGTTGTGCAGGATGGTGCAGCCAGTGGCCTATGGGCGGAGTTGGCCGCTGCCAGAGGCTTCGTCGTTCAGCCAACCACCCCAATTCGTCAAAGAGTCATAATGTTTGGGAGCACTCCGCCCGGGGGCCTCCGAAGAGCTTGAAACAGCACTGGGTACAGCATTAGTCCTCAGAGGAAAATATATTACTCCATCCTCGTAAGTAGAAGCAATAAGGAGTTATATCGGTGGAGGGAGATGATGAAGGAGGATGAAGGTGCTTTCCAAATGTCGTACATTCCGATCTTGAATTAAAATAACAAGATGCTGCTTCTAATCCTAATTCGATTGGTACTTTGGGGTTTACACTATTATTTACTCATTAATTAAAGAAAACTTGCTTGCTGAACATTTCTTTCTGATATTGAACAAACTTGTTTTATTACAAAAATTTAATAATTTCCGTTTTGTGTTACGCTTTTGGTACGCTTTGGTATTAGTTAAGTTTTATGAATTGTTTCAACTCAGAGCGAAAAAGAATTCAACATTATTCGTATGTAATTAAATCCAATTGTTCACTATTACATTTCAATAGATAGCCTATTATCTAATAACACTTTCTCCACACGTTAGTAATAGTGTCAACGATCAATGCGATCATGGTGTTCGCGTCGGGGATATGATCCTTCCTTCCTTCCCCCGGGAGATGATCATGGTGGTAACATTCAACGTATTTTCCTAACGTATGGTTCTGCACGCATATAAACGTATCGTGTGTCTTTTTCAACCAGAACGCGGAAAACACACTTTGCTTGGTTGTTAAAATAATGGTCAAATATAATTAGATATTCATTAGCCTATCGTTTGCTTAAAAGTGAAGGTTTGTCTTTTTTGAAGTTTCTGTTTCGTTTAACAAGGGAAACTAAAATCGTGCCCTCTTCCACTCTGCCATCGAACTGATGGGACCGGCAGCTTTGATGAACTGCCAGCATTTTATGGCGTTGGATGAGAGTGTAGGAAGGGCAAAAAGAAACAGAATAAAGGTGCATAAAGGTAAACAGACTAGATCAAAACTCAAATAGTAACTATCAAAACACAATCGAACTAATAATCAAAAACAAGGTGTTTCTCCTGAACGAGCTACAGCGTAGGGCAGGGTAGGTAATTAAATGTCTTTTAAGAGTTTAAGGAGGAGATTTCGTCCTATCGGGCACAGGTATCATGGGAACGATCTCATCTTTAGCTTTGCTTTGCGTGATCCTCGTGTATCGGTGAGGTAGTAGTATCCGTCGTAGTACAAGCATTCATTCGTTATCTAAGGCACATGTCTTAATCACGGTCAACTACATACTAAAGTACCGGAGTTGAAAGCCTGCCTCAAGATGATCGACCTACAACCTGTGCCGTATTACAGGAACGCTCGAAATAAGGTCTTACTCAGAGTGTTTACTGGTCTATAAAAAATATTGTCTTACTATCACAGCTAGGGAACAAGTTTAAGTAAACTGAACGAAATGAGAAATCTGTGCTGAACGAAAAAATGAAACCGAAAACAATGTTTGTAAAAACAACGTAAAAATCAATTCGTAAGGGTGAATACAATTGTCTACTATTGCTCTAGGGCAACAAACAGTACGCAACCAGTCGTCACTGTTTATCTCTCTCGCTCTCGGCATATGGGGATCGGCACCGGGTTTTCTAATCGTCTGCGCCGTGGCATGGGTCTGTAACCCCAAACTTGTGTCTCTGTATTAGTACTAGCGTAGATATAGTTAAATCGTTAACCTAATGTCTTTTTTCAGTAAAATTTGCCAACCGCTTGCCTACCGGGCAATGGCTGGATGCTTCTTTATCCGCACCTTGGCGTGTAAGACGCGCCTCCCCATTCGGTGTACACGAACAATCGGGGTCTTTTAAATGTCTTTGTCGGATTGTTTGGTTGGGTCATCCGTTTTCGAATCACTCGTTGGCTTACCGTCGGATTTGGTCTCGCCCCCCGTTGACTCACTAGATCCGGCGGTAGGTTCTCGCTTAATACCGCCCGTCGGCACATTGCCCGGTGATCCGGTCGGTTCCGTTGCTGATGTAGCTGTTGTCGAGGTAATGGCCGGATTACCGGCCGACTGTGCCAATGCTGCGACCGAAGCCGTCTGGTTGAAGAGCAAAGCGGCTGATTTGTGATGGGCCGCAAACGACTGTAGCAACGACGGTAGTGGACTCTGGGAGGTGAGGTTTGCAAGCAAATTGCTGGCCTGTTGCTGCTGTTGCTGTTGCTGATGGCTTAGGATAGCAGCAGCCTGCTGCTCAGCAAGTCCATCCTGTTTGGCGAGCTGACTGTAAGAGGTGCCTTTGGAGCGCTTCCGCTTCGTGTCCGGATCGCAAGGACTTGGCGTACCCGGATGGCGGTAGGAGACGTGCTTCCGTAGTGCGTCCTTGCTTCGAGACACATGCGAACACACCTGACAGGCGTACCTGTGGAAATGAAGGAAATATACTTCGATTCCTCTCAGCAAACAGCAGCACCTTCTACTTACCGGACATTCTGATGAGTTTCCAAGTGGACGCGCAGATTGTACTGGTTGCTCAGCTGCTTGTTGCAAATGACGCACGTCGCGTACAGCTTCGAAGATGGAGGCTTCTGTGTGGATGGTTGTTGAGGTGATGACTGCTGTTGCTGCATGGCGACCACCTGCGACGGATGGGTAATGTGGAGCGTTTTGATGAGATTCTCATTGGCACTGCCAACGGGTGATGGTGCCAGCGCTAGTAGCGAACCGGGAGTGGTCGTAGGAGATGATGCCGTCCCAATGGATGTAGCCGTGGCAATTGGCGATGCGCGCGTGTTCGTGTTGCAGGCTGCATTCGGGTGGGAAGACTCCAAGCTAAAGTTTTCCGGCGTCTTAGAGGCACTTTCGTTGGTGAGGAAATGATGCGCTAGGTACGGATTCTGCGTGTTGCTGACGGGTGTTACGGTCGGTGGTTTGTTGAACAGATGTAACGGTAGCTTACCACCTTCGGATGATTGTTTGAGTGTTTGGTACAGGTTTTCGGTAATTTGTTCCAACTTTTTCCGCTTGCTTGTGGCCGTGTCCTGTGAGTTGAGCGCTTTGCGCGTTGTCTGTGTGACGCGTCCCGCATCCTCCAGTCCCGGTGTTTGGGGAGTGGGTGTGGATGGGACGGAACCGTACGATTGATTCAGTTGATGCATACTGTCGGAGAGATCTTCCTCCTTCAACTTCATACCGAGCAGCAGCGGACCATTGGGTAGTTTGCAGTCCCGGGCGTTATCATTGCCGAAGTTCCCAAACATGGCCGAATCGGCGATCGAACGACTTTCGCCAACAGCGTTCTGTTGTTGATGTGCGTAAGCCGATCGAATCGGTGTGCTGGATCGGTTTAGGTGATGCTGTTTTTCCTTTAGCATCACATTTTCCACGTGCAGGTTGAGCTCGTTCATCTTGCTCAGTGCTTCGGCGGACAGTTGTTCATTACGTTCGGCTTCAAATCGCGCATAAAGATCACCCGAGTTTAGTGACTTAGTGGAGAGATTGCCCGAGCAAGCAGTGGCGTTGCTATTGCTGGAGTTGCCCGAATATCCATCGGTATGATTGTTAGCTGTGCCAGCACCACCATTCGATCCTCCAGCGTTGGTGATTAGATTGAGTGCTTGGGCATTGTTTCGCATTTCAAACATTTCTGACCCGAACGCGTACGGACGTGCGAAGAAATTGTCCACCGGGGAGGATACCTTCATCGAATGGTAAGGCGAAGGTACGTCGGAATCTCGCGATGATGATGCTTCCGTTGAAGGTGTGCTCGATTTGTTTGGGTTCTAGTTTGGGGAGTAGAAAGTGCTCTTATTATTATATTGTTCGCTTTATATGTCTGTCTTATCAAATGAAGATACTCACGTTATTGAAGTCGGCCAATCCTTTGATGCCCAGCGTTTCGGCCAGCGATAGCAGGACGGATATTTGCGCTTCGTACACGTTTACCTCGCCCGAGTACATGAAGGTTATTAGCGCAGCAACGGCGTGGTAGGAAGCACCGGGCAATACCACAACCGGATACTGTGTGCCATCTAACGTGCGGAACAGCTCGGAAAAGAACGTACTGCACGCGCTCAGCACAACGCGATGTGCCTTGATTTTCTGTCCTTCCGCCATGAGCGTTACATCGGTGAGGTGTGATTGGTCGAGCAGTAACGGTAGCGAACTAAGTAGACTTGCCTGCGTTACGGTGTTAATCATGGAGAAGAGTACAATAGGAGGATCATTAGTAGCTATACTAAACAAGAACAAGAAAGAGAGAGAGAGAGAGAGAGAGCAGGGAAATGAACCTTTCCTTACCTGATGATTGTGCCATCGAAGGCAGAACTGTTGCGGACTTGAACTGCCTGCTGCTCCTCCTGGCATTCTTCCACCTCCACCTCCACCGCCGCCACCACCCCCACTGCCGACACCACCTCCGGTGCAGCT
>KI423624.1:9075-20604 GCA_000473375.1 Anopheles culicifacies | reverse complement strand
AGACTGTGAATCGGTTGAGGCACTGGAAACTCAAAATCTAGATAATGAGAGATAAAAGAGTTCCTTTATGAAAATTAACATTTTATTAAATAATCGACTAATAAACTAGCTGTACAATCTCACATTTCACATCATACATTGCTGTACATTTATCGATCTGCATAAAGCGATACTTGAATACCAATTAGCGATGTATTATTAAAAGACCATATGCAATTGAATTAATAGTTTCTTAGATTAGATAATTCTTAAAAGTGTTTTTAATTTACACCTCAATTTCTTACCATTACACAACAATTAAAAGTGCATTTTTTATATGAACATCTTAAGTCTTCAAACAATTAACATGTACTTCCAGTACAACATGAACCAGCCGTGCAAAACGTTGTTAGTTATCATAGCTATCTCCTCAGTGCAAGTTTTCGCTGACATGCGATTACTCAAGGTTACTCAATATGTGACAAATGTGACGCATTTTATCAAAGATCAATACTCGGGATCATTCGTCTGCTGGTTGTTGCAATACAGCGAAGCATTCTCACCCAGCGTACTGCACAACACACTTGCTCAAATGCTATTCACGCATGAAGATCTACTCCTGATGCAAGCTGATCTCTCCACACCTTATAAACCATCCTATCTTACGCCCAACACGGTTACCATCTTTGTGGACAGCTTGAAGGAAAATGTGAACGTTACTAATTTAGGCACCTGGCTCAACGCAGTACCTTATCAGGCGGTTGTAGTTTTGCTCTTCAAACTAACCGATCCAGCACTGGTGCCTGTTGTTGCTAAAACATTCCTATTGTACGGAATAGTTCACTTGGTAATGATCTCTATCAACCAGGATGCCATCTACACTTTCAACTATGCTCCATTGAGGATCTTAACGTACAGTGGCTTTCCTTACCCACAATCTTTGCTGTACAATCGACTGAAAGCGTTAGAAGTGCGATCAACGATCATAAGCTTCGTGAGTGACAGTTTTAACAATCCTGCCGAGGATGCTACCGAAGGGGAAGACGCTAAGTTGTTTAGGCTATTCTTCGGAAGGTACAACATAATACCGATATTTCAAGAATCCGCGTGTGATGGAAAGCAAAATTTCGTAGAATGTCTTGCACAAAAGAACGCCCTCTTTATAGCAAATCGTTTATCGTTCCTCACGTTTTCCTCTCAATTGGTGGATACAATCGAAATGGATAAGATAGTTATATTTACACCTAAAGGAAAGCCTATGACATTCGCAAAAATACTGCTACTACCCTTTCAGGTGCTCGTGTGGATATCACTGTTGATCGTGTGTTGTATCGTTTATTTGATAGGTTACCTAACGCCAAGCTTTATCCACAATGATTTAATTCTCCTTGCCCTCATGGGTATAGAAAAGCGGAATCTAAGATTAACGAGTCGCTTTGAAAAGCTGTTCGCTGCATCACTGATCGTTTTGTTCTTTCAACTCAAGTGTGCCTACGAAACCAAGTTTATGTCGTACATGATCGACGGACCCACCGAATCCGACCCGAAGACGATTGCCGATCTTCGCCATAGAAACTGTCAGGTGATCGTAAACAGTAAGTTATTCGACCCAACCCTGTTCCGTGAACCGTTGGCCGAATTAATGGTGGTGTCGCATGATCGCGTACAGGAATTGAAAGGCAGAGCAATGCTTGCCAACTACTTATACCTGCAGCTGGTCTTTAAGGATGCCGTGAACATCGATTCCCGCAATGGAAAATACCGGTACGTTATTCTGAAGGATTCGCTAGGTGAAAGAATTCCGTTTTTCTTTTTTCGCAACAATAATCTGTTCCAGTGGGAATTCCAAAAGTTTAGACGATACGTATATGAAGCAGGATTGCAACAACACTGGAGAAGCAAAATTATAACATACAAGGATAAAAATTATAAGAAAATCATTCGAAATATTACCAACATCAAGCAAGACATTGTTCGGCTAGATACTCTAAAACCACTCTTCTTTTGCATGATACAGCTATGGATACTAGCAACAGTTATTTGGATATGCGAAATTGTTTTCTTTTGTTTATTAGTTTGGAAAAACAATTTTGATCAAGAAAGATGTATTAAAAGAAGGCTTAAGATATGTAGCTCAAAATAGTGAATATTTCAATGTTTGCAATAAGCTAATATCGTTTTATGGAACATATGTATAAAGTATACTTCGTGAAGCGTTCAGCAAACTGTATCTCTAAATCATCTCTAAAGAGAACGTAACAAACTGTTTACAGAATCTTGTATGTTCGTGTAGAACAAATAACAGGAGACACCCACAATACTAAGTTAACAAATACTTATGTTTTATTGTCACAGTTTTTATCACATAGGCGATAGAGCGCTACCTCTCTCGTCGCGTTGCTTGCTCTTGGCCGCCCGATCGTGATTCTGCATTCGCTGTCACACGAGGAGTCCCCGGGGAACTAAATCTGACCCCAGCAGAATCTAAACAAGCTTATCTGTTTGAGCGTAATGTTATAGATAGATCAATATATGTTAATAGACCTTGTAAAACTTGAACTTCGAAACATCGTAAAGTTTCAGCTACAGAACCGAATAAGCTGTTAGTTTCAAGCCAGCTGCTTGAAAAAGCTTTCAAACCTAGCTGGTGTAAAGGTGAATTTCCAAATGATGAGCAGAGGGATTAGAGGGAGTGTCGTGATGAAGCGCTTAAATGCTCTCCGTCGGCGGGATCTACGGTGGCCCCTACTTTGTCTACCGTTTGATTCGCCAATATTCAATTGGATAGCATCATTAGCACAAAAGTTTCTGAGGTGGAACAGCGACGTCAGCTTAATGCTGTATCGTGCTGTAGTCGTCAAACGGCTATCCGGCAATAAGACAATCTGACCTAAAAGCAAAAGGCGTTTGAGCGGTTGTGAATGTTTGGTCGAAGACGATCGATTTCATGATAGTGTTTTGGATTTTTTGTTTGATTTTGGAAGACGGTCTGAACAGTGTTTAGGTGTATTAGACTCTTTACTACAATCAACATCAGCTGTCGTCAATGATTCTGGAGCGCTGTTTGAAACACAAGACGAACTGAGAATCTTTTCGAATTGCAATCCAAATCAAAAATCAAAACAATAATTCAGAATACATTATTCTTCAACTCACGAGAATGCTGTTCAATAAAGAATGGAAGTATTCAAATAGTGAATAAAATGTAGTTGTGCTCTCGTCAACAAACCGCTCATGGGGATCAGGTATGACTATATGTACCAATAAAGCATCACGTCTCCAATTAACGTTAACAACCCTTGTACACACTTCTTAAACTAAGGTTTAAAAATGATTAAACATTTATTGAATTAACCCAAGAGTTTAAAGCGTGAGACCACAGACTATTGTTTGTTTTGGTACCCCTTTAATGGACTCGCGTTTCTGTGCTACGCAATGCATGCACGGTTCGATGCTCACAACACTGTGCGTTAAAAATACACACCACCACATCAGCACTGTCCGCTAGCTTACACACACACGCCTTCAAGCGCAACGCATCTTATCGGGCAACTGCGCAAAGGCCGTGCAAACGATGCATTAATAACAGTACTGTTTGAACCGTGGTCACGCATTGAAGCTCCGTGACAGTATGAGCACCAACGAGAAGTACGTCTTCTATGGAGGACCATTGCAGGAACCGATCGAAGCCGGCTGTCATTCGCTCGGTGAACTGATCATCAAACGGCTCAAAGAGAATGGAACCGGGATAGCATTCGTAAGTATCGACAAATTAACGAGAACAACACAAGCGAGCAAGTGTACGTAACAGTTCCCTGTATTTGTTGTAACGCGTAGATCGATGGCGTGACAGACGAAAAGTTTACGTTTGCTGATGTGCTGGAACGCTCCGTACGATTGGCAAACCGGTTCCACCGGCTGGGCATCAAGAAAGACACGGTGGTGGCGGTAATGTGCGAGAACCGTATCGAGATGCCGATCGTGACGTTTGCGGCGACGTATTTACGAGCGATACCGATTCTCCTCAACCCGGGTTACACCGCGACGGAGCTGGCGCATGTGCTGAAGCAAACGCAACCCCGTGCCATCTTCGCATCACCGCTAGCGATGGCCACTCTGCAACCGCTACTGAAGACGGTGTCGTCTATAAAACTTACCGTACTGTTCGGTGACAAGAAACCACATCCCAAGGTGACACTGTTCCAGGAACTGTTTGACCGGAACCGGGCTCAGTACATTAGCTTTACACCGCAACCTGCGAAGCTAGGTGATCAGGTCGGCTTGATGGTTCTGTCCTCCGGTACTACCGGTCTACCGAAGGCAGTTCAGCTGACGCATCACAACATCATGTGCGTGTTGGCGTACATGCGCGAGAACGCAAACGTTATCCCATTCGAACAGATCAGTCTGGGACTGCTGCCTTTTTTCCACGTGTACGGTTATATGGTGCTGATGCACTCACTCATGAACCGTAGACTGCTGGTATCGTTGCCCCGTTTCGAACCGACACTGTTCCTTTCCACCATACAAAAGTACCGCGTAACGATCGCATCCCTTGCTCCACCGCTGATGGTTTTCCTTGCGAAACACCCGCTGGTCGACAAGTACGATCTGAGTTCCCTTGTTTTTCTTGGCTGTGGAGCGGCACCACTCAGCAAAGAGCTCGAACTAGCCGTCATGAAACGGCTACCGAACCTGCAAATGATACTGGTCGGGTATGGGCTCAGTGAAACTTCGCTCGGCGTTACAACCCGCGCCTCGGACGTACACGGCAGTGTCGGCAAAGTGAACAAGCTGAGCTGGCTGAAGGTGGTCGATGTGAAGACGGGCCGTACGTTGGGTCCCCGGGAGACGGGCGAGATCTGCGTCAAGGGACCGCTTGTGATGAAGGGATACCTAAACAATGATCGCGAAACGCGCTCCATGATTGATCGTGACGGGTGGCTGCATACCGGCGACACCGGTTACTTCGATGAGGACGAGAACTTTTACATCGTCGATCGCATTAAAGATCTTATCAAGTACAAAGGATTCCAGGTACCGCCGGCCGAGGTTGAAGCGGTCCTGTTAACGCACCCGAGCATCAAGGATTGTGCAGTGGTGGGCCGACCGGACGTATCGGCCGGCCAACTACCGACAGCATTCGTGGTGTTACAGCCGGGCGTCAGCCTGACCGAAAGTGAGGTAGTACAGTACGTTGCCGAACGACTGTCCAAGCAGAAGCAGCTTCACGGGGGTGTTCGCTTCGTGCACGAAATACCCAAAACGGCCAGTGGGAAAATTTTACGACGCGAGCTTGCTGCACTGTTCCCCAAGGCGAAGCTCTAAATCAAGCGAAAGTGAAACGTCATGCTGATAAAAGTGGATCACAATCGTAAGCGTAGGTCGGGTCAATAAATGCGAGCGGTGGTACGAACGGTAAATAAACAATTGTATCACTGGCACGATAAGAAGTCATCAGCTTGAGACTATTCGTTACATAGACGCGGCAGAGTGTGATAACGGAAGAAATAACTGCTGGTTCATTGTACGAGTTTTTGGAAGCCGAGAGTTCCCCCTGCAGAGGTTCAGTGAAAAAGGGTTCGCAAAAAGACTGTACATACACGCACACCGTTTGTGTATGTGGTTGCTTTAGCAGAAGAATGTGTTGATAAACAGAATTGGGACTTTATTAGGCATTAATAAATTGAAGCTTTATCGATACAATGTTCTTCCAATCTATTGCAAGTAATGAATATCACCAGAGCTTTAGATTTGGTTATCTTCGGTGTACAAACAACATTTGCACATGTCATGATAACCTGAGAGACATCGTATGTGAAGATGAAAGACAATTTCTACAGTTTTTTTCCTTCACCAAAATAAACTTGCTGGCCCATCTCTAGCCCCCAGAACACCGTGCTGCTCTTGGTAGAGTGGTCTAGGCAATCAGACACAATTGATAATCGGTATGGAGCAGGCAGCATCCGAGCATTTTGTGCTGTACGGTGGCGATCTACGCAATAGCATCGAGGATGGTTGTAACTCTTTGGGCGAGTTGGTAGTGAAACGTTTAAATCGCAATGGCGACGATGTGGCACTGGTAAATAGCAAAAACTTTCTTCAATTTCCCCTTTGTTTCTATTCCATGACTTATTCCCTGTGACAGGTGGATGCTATTTCTGGAAAATCGCTGACATACCGGCAGATTCTTGCTCACGCACTCAAACTCGCCAATCGCTTCCATCGACTCGGCATCAAACGTAACAGTGTGGTTGGAATTTGCAGTGAAAACAGTATTCACTTTCCCATCATTACGTTTGCTACGATCATGCTTGGCGGTATGGTACTACCGATCAACTACAGCTACAGTACGGCCGAGTTAAAGCACGTACTGCTGCTAACGAAACCGATCGCTCTGTTTGCATCCGAACAGTCCCTTCGGAAGATCGTCACAATGCGAGATGCTCTGCCATCGGTAAAACTGCTCGTTTCACTCGGCAAGGATCGCCATTCGCGTGGTGTAGCCTTGTTTAGTGATTTTTTCGACAACAGCCCGGTCAGTAATATGCACACTTTCACACCACAACCAGTGCCGCTCAAAAAGCAAGTCGCCGTGATGGTGATGTCATCCGGAACGACAGGACTCCCGAAAGCGGTACAACTAACACACCACAATGTGATGACTGTGATGGCGTACCAGGCGGAAGATCCTCGCTACACGGAACTGCCCGTGCCGTTGCGCGTGCTTGGACTGTTACCGTTCTACCATGTGTTTGGTTTTATGCTTTCGCTAAACAGTTGCCTCAACAAAGTTCCCATGGTGATGTTGTCTCGCTTTGAGCCGAATCTATTTTTACGCACCATCCAAGATCATCGTATCACCATGGCGAGTCTCGTACCACCGCTCGTAGTCTTTCTGGCCAAGAGCCCGCTAGTGGAGAGTTACGACTTGAGCTCACTGTATGCCGTGCTTTGTGGCGCAGCTCCACTCAGTCGGGAGATAGAAGAGCTCGTACGGTACCGTCTGCCGAATGTGCAAACCATACGCACCGGTTATGGTATGAGCGAAACATCGCTCGGTGTAATATCGCGCACGAACGATAAGGTTGGATCGGTGGGTAAGGTACACAAAACTACGCACGTGAAGGTGGTGGATTTAGAGACGGGCTGTGCGCTTGGTTCAAACCGTACTGGTGAGATCTGCATCAAGGGTCCGCTGGTGATGAAAGGCTATCTGCACAACGATCGTGCTACAGCTGAAATGATCGATTCCGACGGTTGGCTACACACGGGAGATATTGGATACTATGACGAGGAGCAGGACTTTTACATTGTCGATCGCATTAAGGATCTGATCAAGTACAAAGGTTTTCAGGTGCCGCCGGCTGAACTGGAGGACGTGCTGCTCAGCCATCCAAAGATACGCGACTGTGCTGTTGTAGGTGTTCCGGATGAGCTGGCCGGTGAACTTCCGGCAGCTTTCGTTGTAATGCAACCGGATAAAGAAGTAACCGAGCAGGAAGTAATCGAATGGGTGGCATCCAAGATGTCTCCCCAAAAGCATCTTCGTGGAGGAGTCTTCTTTGTGGACGAGATACCCAAAACGGGCAGTGGAAAAATACTGCGCCGTCAACTTCGGGACACTTTACAGCAGCGAAAATCTAAACTGTAATTAAGAATCGTGGAAACTGTTTCGAGTTGTCATGTGAATGTCCTTTATAAAAATTCATTTTAAAATGGAGATTTCAGTTAAATAGAATAGCTGAACGTAAGGCACTCGAACCAATTAAAATTAAGTGGAGAAACTCTTCAGAAAATCATTCACTATTCCTTTTCATCGCTCTGCCGAATGAATTCAATACCATCCATCTTTTAATCGTCAGCTACTTTAAAGGCATCATTTTGGACATTCTATATCTATGAACACCTCCATGGTCGATTTGAGTTTCGCTTCCAGCACGAACATAAACCGCACTGGGTCGAAATCTGCCACCAAATCTCCCCTCTACCTCCACCGAACAGGTCCGTTACTTCGGAACGGATAATAAAACGGGAGAAATTAATTCACCATAGAGCATGATGGGGAAAGGTTTAAGTGTTGTTTTACACCAACCAATCGTCACAGCAGAATTCGCTTTTTTTCTATTTCTGCTTCATCCAAACATTGAGTAGTTCGTCGGTTCCTCTCGTTTTAACTACCACCGCATCAATTCGAAACGGTTCATTGGGAGAGCTTTCGGCTATCCTGGAAAGGAATTTTAATTTCGAAGGATAATGAATTCACGGAATATCTGAATATTTCTTCCGTAGGTTGAAAGAAAGAAAGGGGGGCAAAAAAAACCTCCCCAGCACCGAACACGCATTCAGCGCATCGTTTTTATTGTGCTTCCTTTTAGTATCAAAATAATCGACCATTCTGGTGGATTCATCCGCTGGAACCGGATGAATGTAGGGAAAACCGTATGGTTGGGTTTTGTGGTTATTTCTATTGGGACATTGCTTCATCGCCGAAACCGTGGCATCTAGTTTGGTGACACCAGTCACCCATCAAAGAATCAATTTCACTAATTAACTGTAAAACATCCGGAGCAGATCTCGGTGTCTTCAACCGCACCGGAAAAGGAATACACGGAAAGAAATAAAATATAAACTCCAAATGTACTACGTGCGCAAAAGAACAAACCCAAAAAACAACGTTTTCGGGGAAAAAATATTCGCACGTTACTGCAGTTAAGTTCTTGGTTTTAAGCAATGACAGATAATTTGTGACCATGTCAACTGGGGCCAGTTTGCAGAGGCCAATCCACAGCAAATAATTATCTCACCAGCTCACCGACAAAAACCTTAAGCCACTATGAGGCTTAATTTGCGCTGTTTTGCGAGAACCTTTCAACGAAATTAGCTCCGTTGTGCGGTTTTAACTTCAATGGCAGAAGATGGCTTACTGTCGGTAAAAAGCCGAAACTAAACTCACGTGCGACGATACTTCAGAGTGTAAATTACTCTTGAACTCTACAGAATATCCTAGCCATACTTTTCTAACTAATTAAAATCCAATGAAATACGTCTTATTTTCTAACGGAACCTGTTAGTGTGAAGATTGTAGAGATAAGAATTGTTTTATCAACAGCCAGCAGCTATCTTGTGGCAATATATAGTTTTTATTGTCTGAGAATATCACCTCGTACACAATAATAAAATTACTCTTCCTAAAAAAAAGTAGTCCATACTAGAATACCAAACTAGTAAACGATTAAAGTTTACCCTCAGTACGCGAGTGTCGTTTCATTGCCGGAAGTCATATTATACAACAGGAAAGCATCAACTACCAGTATCTTTCTACGGCTAGCAGCTTCCCCTGTCTGCTGCTTTATCAACTTCTTGAGAGATAACGAGCGAGCAGTGCTCTTTTAATAATCATCCATTTACTGCGCATTCAGTATCAATCCAACCGTTCGTCACTATGGTACAACCGTCAGCCGATGACACCTTTATTGTGCACGGTGCACCAGCACCGGAAGATCTTACGTTGGGTGCACGATCACTCGGTGAACTGTTTCTGAAAGTGCTCCGCAAAACACCGAACGCTGTGGCACTGGTAGATGGTGTAACTGGGAGAGAATATACGTACGCGGAGGTGCTGAAATGTTCTTGCCTGCTGGCTGGCTATCTGAAAGATCACAACATAAAGCGCGGTGATGTGGTGGCAATAGTGGCCGAAAATCGAAGCGAATATCCCATCACGATCATTGCCCTGCTTCTGGTCGGAGCCAGTGTAGCACTGTTTAATCCAAGTTACACCGCACGTAAGTTGTACCTAACTCGCAAAACAAGTCTATGTCTCTAAGAGTTCATTTATTCTTTGTCCACCACACAGGCGAGCTCGTGCATGCGTTGAACGTTGCTGGTCCAAAGATGATATTCTTTTCATCGTTGGCGAGAAGCGCACTACTACAAGCTAGCCGATCTGTCAAGCAAAGCTTCAACGTTATCTCCTACGATGCACTGGAACGTGGGACAACCTATGGTCAATGTTTACAGCGATCAAGCACTCGCTATACAACCGATTCATTCCAACCAGATCCAGTAGATATTGCCGACGAAGTGGCTATCATTGTGATGTCTTCCGGTACGACTGGGTTACCGAAGGGCGTTCTTATCACACACCGTAACGTGATGGCTACGATGGCTAATGTGCGAGGAGCACTGGAGAAAGGTCTGCCACTGCACTGCAGTCTCGATGTACTACCCTGGTTCCATGTCGCTGGCGGTTTGTCGATGGTAAGCTGGCTCGGTGCTAACCTTACCGTCGTCTATCTGCCACGGTTCGATCCACATACCTATCTTCGTTGTATCGAACGATATCGGCCCAGCTTCCTTAACATGGTACCACCAATTGTGGTCTTCCTGGCGAAACATCCAGCCGTGGCGGAGTACGATCTTTCCTCCGTGCAAACAATCGCTTGCGGTGCGGCACCTCTTAGCCGAGAAGTTGAAGCACTGATCTCCGCCCGGCTACCGAACATACGCATCCGACAGGGCTACGGGATGAGCGAAACTACCCAAGCGATCACATTCTACGATGGAGACACACTCAAACCGGGTAGCATCGGTAAGGTGCGTGCCGGGCAATCGGGTAAAGTGGTCGACCCTGATACGGGACGTGCCCTTGGTCCCGATCAACACGGTGAACTTTGCTTCAAAGGAACGCTGATCATGAAAGGTTACATCGGAGGCGAACGTGTGATCGATGCCGACGGTTGGCTGCACACCGGTGACATTGGGTATTACGATGCGGACGGGGACTTTTTCATTGTCGATCGGCTGAAGGAATTGATCAAGTACAAAGCTTTCCAGGTGGCGCCGGCAGAACTGGAGGCATTGCTTTTAAGCCATCCGGGTGTGAAAGACTGTGCAGTGGTTGGCAAAACCGATGAGCGTGTTGGTGAACTGCCGACGGCATTTGTAGTAAGAGCGGAAGGTACTTCGGTCACGGAGACACAACTAATGCAGTACGTGGAAGCGAGAGTATCAAACGAGAAAAGATTGCGTGGAGGAGTTACATTTGTCGAGGAGATTCCAAAGACGGCGAGTGGTAAAATCTTACGACGCACATTACGTGTGTTGACAAATCAAAAGGCAAAATTGTAATTATCTTTTCTATGGAAAAGTTTCAAACTATTTTGTTTCTTTATGTTTAACTCTGTAATTTAATTTATATAAGATAAAGGGGAAACAGTGTAGGGAGAAGTTTACATGTATTTAATAAAATAGGTTACGGAAACATCGAGGAAACTCGATGGTAAAGCAGTTCTTTCGGGTTTAGATTAAAATAAAATAATACTTTTATTCGGATCAATAGTGATACACTGTTCTATATTATATTATTGTTTTATTATTATAATTTTTTCCACTGTGTTGTGTTCCACTCTACTCTACAGAGCTCTGTAAATTTAGGAAATCTGTAGCTAATTTCATAATTTACACAATTTGGATTTTTTTTAAATACAAGTTTATGACTCTTTATAGTATTATCTCTATTACTTTTAGAAAATGAAAGCTTCGTTG
>AXCM01004084.1:0-23650 GCA_000473375.1 Anopheles culicifacies | reverse complement strand
TTTAAGAAAGAGGTAAACATGTTATTCTACAAAATTGCAAATAATTAAAACACCTGCATCCTGCAAATTTTGCGTAAAATCTAGTCTAGAAAGCAAGAAATGGCAATCGAATACACCCGGGATAAGATGCTTTTGCACGATTTGGAGAAGGAAACGTCTCTAAGCCATTGTGGATTGCATTCTAGATTAAGTTAAGGTTTAAGTTTATTTTTGTAAGCAATACGGCCAGGCCGTTCTTCATGAATAAAACAAAACGCTTGAAATGGCAGGTCAAGCCCTCTTGAGCTTGCGGTGGCTGGAATAACAGGATTTTTGCAACATTAGGATTGAAATAAACTTTTTCCTAATTTACGAAATAAGCATGCAGACCCAGCATGAAGATTATTTGCAAGTGAGGATTTACTGGACGTAGAAAAACAGTTATTTATAAAACATTTTCACAATATTGCTGGGCTATTTGAATTATCAGCTAATTTTACAAAAATTTAAAATGATGTGCATGAAAAAAGTTGTTTTTTCGTAAGTGGTCTTGACACAAAGTGAAGTTCGGGGGAATAGTACGATGTACTATTTATTCTCTACAATTTAGCAGAGCATATTTTTCACCTTTCAATGGGAACTTTTTCAGCTATTCTCATAATACGGTTGGTTTTGCTGTTATGTTAGAGACTGTATTACAATGTAATACATAATTATTTTATTCAAATTACTCAATTTTATTCATACTTCCAACACAGTAGAGTCATTGGCATTAATTAACATTTTGAAAAATGCAATTTAAATAGAAGCAACTTTAAAATGATTACAACAATTAAAAATTTGCCTGAAAATTTACTCATTTCCCAGATAGATTCGCTCTGCTAACAGATACGCATAATCCTCGTGATTGATGTATTTTGCGAGAGTTTTTCATGTGCCCAATTAAAAACAAATATTAATCATCGCCTCATGAACGAAATTGCCGGGATAAAAACACAATTGGCTACTTCTTGAATGGTCACGCACATTTACTGCTTCAATCTTACCATTTTACCCATAGGCAATCAGACGGATCGTAACCGGTAAACCCCGTAAACAATTTATTTTTAAATGTTTCTCGCACTTTTCTTTTCCGTTTCCGTTCTTCGTCCCTTTATCGCGACCGGTAATACCGATGGGTGGAATGTTCTACCAGTGCAAGACATGATGGTGGATTAATGTTAACCAAAACCATCACTGTCAGCGAACTGTACCAAATGAAATCCATCATCATCCCCAGCATAAGTACGCCTTCAACGGGAGCGCCGTTTCTGCTCGTGCTTGCATCGTTGTGCTATGGCCGCTTCTGCAGAAGTACATGCGGCCCAACGGATCAGGTCACCAGTACTCCCATTTGCAGGGTGGCTACTCCGTTACAGTTACATTTCCCTGATCGATTTGTTCGGCTTCTCTCTCGGGTGGCGCTGACAGTGACGAATGATGAAGATGGTCCAAAAGACCCCTATACATACATATACACGTTGCATTCTGTTTCGTGGAAAATATACAGAACGGCAACTAATCTACCGACAGCGTGGCAATGTAATTTGTTTTGCCTCTGTGCCTTGCATCGCTCGGAACGGATACTTTGACGCTGGTTTGTAGTCAATCGAGTAGATTGAGCGAATTGATACCAGCATAAAAAAAACGATTGTTTTACAATCGTACTACGAGTTTGCTACTGATTGATACAAATATTGATGCTGCAGGCCACCGGCTGGTTTGCACTGATACTTACTCTACATAAGGTTTAAACTCGTGTCAGTAAATAAGATGTGGTTATCTTCCATAATGAAAAGGAGAAAATATTTTATGTTGATCCAAGGCTAATTAGATATTATTATTTATTTCTTACTTTGCTTATATTTTTTTTTAAAGCAATGAACATTGCTTAAAACCTGTAAACAAAGTACTTTTTATAGCTATATAATTAGGGCAAACATTAGATCTTAATCAGTCTTCGTTGTTTATCCAGCTATGAGTGAGGCTAATCGCTTGGTCTCATTGTAATTAGCGTCCATGGCTTCAGCCTTGCTATCATTATTTTTTTTTTTCTTTTTCATTTCATTGTTTCGTTTCGATGCCTAACATTCTTGGTAAGTTGAGATCCTGTTATATATAGAATACATCTAGATTCGGAAGCTTATTTCTTACCCGGATTCGCTATCACTGCTACATTTTTCAAACTAATCTGTTTGATGTTGCAACCGATTTATTTCCAAATGACGGTGCTTACGCCCATCGAACTTTTAATAATGAATGTCGACATTTTATTTGGAACAAACATTAACTAGGTGTGTGCGTTTTTTTCATATATTCATCCATCCGTTTGTAGAGTTAGCTGCGGTAGGATCGGCCTAACCAAATCCTATATTTATACCCGTTCGAGGATAAAATCTCATCCGAGTATTGATGGTACCGAAGGGACTGCAACAATAGCAAAAACGAGCGAACTGTTCAATAAACCGAATGCTGAAAGCTTTGAAGTGGAAAAAAACATCATGATCCGATTGTGACCTTTGTCACTGTGACAAATCGTTATGATATGCGTCTGTACAGTAGAAAAATGGCTAAGGATGTAATCATTTTTCACGACAGGTAAGAAATAACTTTCTAAGCTACAACACGAAAGAAAAAAACAAATGTCACGCATCATTCCCCGAAGCAGACGGGATGTTCCACAGTAACCCAATCCTCTTAACACTATTGAAGCTATTTAAAGGGGTTTCGTCTGTCATTTATCACTACGTTGTCAATAATATGTGTCTGATTTGCTGTACCACAATTCCATTTCGTTGAAAGGTTTTCTACTGTACGCTTGATATATTTAGCTAATATATTCAGGATGGCGTTATATCTTTAATTGCAAAGTTTGTAATTTAAGGTCTGAAAGTTTTCTTTTATTTATACAAAATTCACTATCCGAAGATCACGCAGGTTTTTCAAATGACAGGTTTGGTATCAAATCTTATCTGGACAATTTCAATGATCATACAGTTTAATATCCATTTGTAGTTTGTTTACTGGTATATAGTAATAATATATATACTGAACCAAAGATATGCCATTTTGCTGTTTTATTTATTATGTCGCCGAATATCTTATAGGATTTATCACAGAAGTATGAAAGTCATTGTAGCTCAAGTCTACGTTTGGTACGATAGTTTGACACGACTCTATCGCTTAAGGCGAATTTATGTTTCAAAGCTTCAACTAAACGAGATATGCATATTTTGTTAAAAGAATTCTTTTTTTTTGTTATTGTTTGTCGGCCGTATTAGACTTAATTTATCACGTAGCAGGATATTCAGTCCATGCTAACGGGAAACGACCCGGATGGAAATTTCGTCCCGATTTGTAGCGTAAAGGCCCTGCGCCGATTTCACTATCCCACCAGGCCGCCCCAAGAGATTTAATTTTTTACATGTCGAAAATATCTCAATTGCGGTTGATATTTCGTTATTCGTAAGCAAAAACAGTCTGAATCTTGGCATATAAAAGCGACTCCTGGTGATGATGCACTCCCTGACATTTATCCAACGTTATCGTCAATGTCTTAGAAAAAGCACTGGTAGTTGAACAGTTTTTTTTTTTTATTCATGAAGAACGGCCAGGCCGTATTGCTTGTAGTTGAACAGTTAAAGAAGACTTTTTTTCTCAAAACATAGTTTTAAATTTGTTTTTGGTATACTTTCAATTAAACAATATGTTTCTTTCATTTTAGTTCAGAAACTTCCGTTTTAATCAGAAAATTAATTTACCACTCCAAAAATTACATTCCTTGAACTTTGTACTTCGTCCATTGTACTGGATTCAATGAATTTGATTTCTGAAATGGAAAATATACTTCTTTCTTGTTCAGCTAATATAACGTATAAATTAATTCAAATATTTCAGTGATTACTCTTTAATAAACTTAATATAGCTTCTTAACTAACTGTAGCTACAATTAATATTATATAATAAAATGTAATACACACTATGTTCCTATGTTCCCATGTTCAGCTGGTTTTCTACGTGCAGACTGAACTATAAACAAATGCATTACATTTATTCGTGTTGTTAAAAAATGAAAAAAAAATGTATACATCACAACTTAAATGCAATCACTTAAAGAAGTTTAATTTAATTCACAACTTACAAATGCAGAAGCAAGCTAAAAACACAGGTCCTGGTGCGATAATACTCCCTGGCAAAAGTTTTACTAAACTCACTATCAACCGCAAGTTTTTCTTTACTCAAGACAAGCTCTTGTAACTGGATTAGCACCACACAGATTCATGCTGTCCGAGGTGGTTGAAAACTTGGCAGCAAAAAAAAAACCGCTACCGGTTGGGAGGAATAATTTTGCCTTTCCGGCCTTTTCCATTCGGCCCTTGACGTTCTTCATCCGGTGGCGATGGGTGGCGGTACTTCAGTCACCGTTTTTCTATGCTGCGAAAATCATTACAATGCATAACATCTCGTTAAGGTGCAATGCGGGGCAATACCTGCCATATGCATACGCAACTGCATGAAAGTCATGGAGAGAAAAAACACCCTCCCGACGTTTAGGTTTTTTGCTGCATTTTCTCTTCCTTCTTTTTTTTTTCCTCTCATATGCATTCACTTTTCCACGAGTTCTTGTGACTGAAGAAAGAATCATGAACATAGAGTCATGTAACTGGACCCTTCCCAAAGAGCCCAAAGTACCTATTTACAGCAAAAGCCACCCTGCTAAGAAAAGCTTTACAAAAGGGTTTGCAAATTACACGAATAACGCTAAGCTTATCATCAGTTTTCATCCTAAGCCAGTTTTGTGGCACAACAAAATGAGAACGAAAAAACGCACACCGCTCCAAACACGCACACATGTTACAACGGAACATTTCCATCCGCATTCGTGAGGGTTTGCCACAAATTTACTCGCACGTTCGTTTACACGTTTGCAGAGGCGATGGTTTTTTATGTCTTCCTGTTTTGACCCCCCATCTTGCAGCCACGCTCTAACCTGGTACGGATCAACGCGGCTGCATTGATATGCATCCCTGACAGCGATAATGAGAGTGGGTTGTGCTACCTTAATAATGCAAAACGGGACCATTCATCAGGCTTCCGACGATGCACGGATACGATCTGAAATGTAGCACAAACTCCCATCCGGGTTTCACAACCATATCGTGGATCTGTGCCAGGTTTCACCTTGTTGCATCCGAACAGAACATGAAACGTTGACCAGAGGGACGTGTCAAGCTAAGAAATATGGTTTTGGGCAAAATATAGTTTGTCGTAGAAGACATCTTCTGTTTAAAGATAGGTTTGACATTTTAAGTACTTCTTCAACATCAAAAACGTAAGAATAAAGACTGTCGGTGATAGAATGGCATTTATTGATAAATTTATAACATGGTAATAAACCATTATATGGGAAGTGCAACATCGATCAGTTTGGTTTGCTTGGCGAGGCAAATCTTTCAACCTCGCTAAACATCACGAACGATAGCTAGATTAACAATTGCTGCTTGTATTGTTCCCTATCGAAACAGTAGGATATCAATCTGAATGTAAATCTTGTCCACATTCGTTGCACTCCATTTACTCCCGGTTAGCAGCTATTCTCCTCGGTAAGGCCGATCCCGATTTTAGGTAGACATACCGTGACAGGCACTACCGGTCAGTAGTATCGTTGTTTTCTTATCGGATATCGCTTTCATTCGCTCTGCTGTGTACGCTTGTGTAGATGCTTCCCGAGGACGATACTCCGGCACCGGACGGGGAACGCATCCCATGAAGTCGTGTTATGCTACAGCAGGCAAGCAAACCTTTGACCGTCGCCAAGCCGCTCATGAGCTGTATAAACAGCTTCGGCGCTTGCAAAAGTGGAACTGCCCGGTACACACTCGGCCGGTGTAGAGCAGATGAGTAGAAAAGACAAAGTTAAAACACATCTGCAAACTTACCAGATTTTGTGCACTTGCTGGTGTCCGTTCGTTTTCTAATGGTTCTATTGCAGCTCACTATGGACCGGATCGGCTAAAATCGTGGTCAGATTTTTTTTCATTGATTCAAGGCCAATTGTTTGGTGCAGACATATCACTAATTACTTGGAAATAATTTCCAGCAAGGTGCATCGTTTTTAAAGTCTATTTTATTGATAAATAGAATGGAAATCATGAAACAACCCAAATTCTTCATTTAATTTATTTTAGTTATACATGTGTTTAGCTGCTTATAGCCCTATCAAATAGCGTGTATCTGATGTTACTCAATACCAACGATTTACTGAAGAACATGCATGAAATATTTGAAAAACTTTATGATATGAAATCCGTGAATATTGATAATTGCTAATAAAAAAAATCCTAGATTGAAACTATTTTTAAAATATTGAACAACACGAATGGTTTGGTTTGTTAATATATGCAACATGTTTTTTTGGGTTGTCCTTATCCAACCACTACGGATATGAAGTAGACTCACACATTTTAAATCTGTTTTTTTTATGAATTTATGACCGGCTTCTCCACACAGTACACCGTAGTATCCGGCAGCGGGAAACAGTTTCGAATGCATGTCGGTACAACTGTCGAACTGGATTTCTTTCAACTGCAAGCCGCAACAGTTGCCGTTCGCTGTAGAAGAAAATCAATGACAAGCCAACGAAATAAAAGTGTAGATCCTATCCAATTGCTTGAATCAATATTGCCTGCAATATCGCTCAATATCGGTTGGTCATTCTCCCGGGGGAAGCTCTCTCATTGCCGGTGATGGTGTGGCTAAAGCTGCTGCTGCTGCTGGTGCTTCGTCCAGCAACCGCAACCGTTCCACACGATGACAACCACGATGACGACCAATGCTGTCGCGCCGCACTATCACAGCACCGGCAGGTCTAAGCTGCTCCATACCCACTAGGCGCTTCTCGCCGGATTAATCCAATCAATTCGGTGTCGGTAGCGTCGTGTCAGAAAGATAAACACGTAAAGTTTGCAGAGGGGCAATTATTTCCAGCTGGCAAGGTTATTATGACTTTATTGACACACACTTGACACTTTTGGAAAACCCCCAGCCCGGGTGCCGATTGCAATGGAACGTTAGTGCAACGGCACTGCATACCGCTGGCTGGTTGGAATTAATTGAACGGTGGGGCAAATCGTACAGCCGGGTGGTTGGCCACCATGAACCCTCGGAATGCTGTAAACGATGAAAAACTTTGCAGACTAATGGCATGCCATTTCGGGATGACGCTCTGCAGTTATGCTGCTGGATGGGTTTCGAAAAATAAATCATACATTGATTTCGATGCACTTTTTCGTTTATGTTACTGCGAGGAAGAAAAAGTTTATCCGAACAACCTTCAGGATTCGGGCGAAAGCATTCGATAACAAATATTACAAGATATTGGGAAAGGAACTGCTGTTAAAATAAAAAAAGCGAAATATTCTTTGTTGGAATTCAGGAATTGGACAAAGCAAATTAAATAATTAAAAAAGCTATTTATCCTTTATAAGCATTTAATAGTAAATTTTCTATTTCTATTTTATCTTCAACTGTGATCAAGTATACACAAGAACATTGTTAAAAAAACGTCCCCAGTGGTTATAAAACTATTTACATACATATTACCCCATTACCATTCTTCGTGATGATCAATATGAGTGATGGTTATAAATTTTACAACATGTTTATGACACGACTCCATGCGAGACATACATACCCTTTGTTAACATTGCGTGACATTTCCCGTCGTGTTGTACATTAAGTGTAATTTGCAATAAGGGTGTGCTTTGCCAGGTAAGCTTTCCCTTAATTCCATATGGCTTGTATGTTCCGTTTGCTTTTCCGGTTTGCACGTGACTAATCGACCTCTCGCTCTGTTTTGCGGCGAAGTATTTGCGTCCACGTAACTGTGAAATGGCGCAATATTATCACTTGTTTTAGAGAGGGTCATACAATTTACCTTTGGAAGAAAACAACAACAACAATTTTTATAAAGAAATAGTGCGAAGAAGAACAAAACTGAACTATGCCACAGAAACTATGTATAAACCTTTGTCCCAGTTGCCTGAACAATTTCCCCAATTTCGGTCGCGTCATAGCTTACACACGCTATTTAGATATAAGATGTAACTTGCAGTGCTATGATTGTATCCTGATAAGATAGGATTCATAACATTCTTGTCTCGGGGAACAGGCGTAAAGCTTCCTGCCGATATTAAACTTGTTCATCGGAATTAATCACACGCATGCTTTACAGTCGGAGTCGGAATGCAAGCGTTTGCGTACTATTTTTGGAATATCAAGGTTTTTGGGGATGATCAATCGCTAAACTATGCGTACCGTGTGCACAGCTCTCCAGGCACACATGCCGTTACGAGTCAACGATCAAAGTTATTCGTTTAGTTTCCTTCCAACCGCCGGCACTGTCACATTTTGTCGCAGTGTACGTCGCCGGTTAATGCGAGCCGGTAATTTACGTGCAGAAGATAAATCGTCGCCCAATGGTAGTTGCAACCGGTACCCGTCCGGAAGCCAGTCGAGTAGAAACGGAGAATCGGAAGGGATTTTGTAGCCATCCAATTTATTTCAATCCCTGTCTAGTGGAATGCCTCAGACGGAATACAGATAGTAATTAGTTAATTTCATGCCCTAACGGTTTCGTTTTGATCCTTTACTTGGGAAAGGATATGAGAAAATTTCCGTGGGAACAAAAGTGGTCCAAAGAAACCAAATATTACCACGCAAGATATACGAATAATACGGCACGCAAATAAGGAATATAATGCAGTAGCGATAATTCCACGAGGTGATGAAGGTTGCTTACCAAAATTTCTTCATTAACAGAATGATTTCCAAAAAAATCTTTTTTTTTATATTTACCTGCTACGAAAAGCATTGAATCAGTTTAATTTTAATTTCATTTAGTTACTAAAGTTTTCACTTACCTAAGTTACCTAGAAGACATTGAGAATAAAAACATCAACAAAAAACCCGCGCATCAGAAACAATTACGTCCTTATTACAGTTTTTATTCCATTTAATGAAATATTCTTAAATTCGGTACAGACGTTTGATATTGTTTCCTTAAGGAGGGGAAATTTATTCCATCCGAATACAAGAGAACGACATTAGAACAAATCCGCTTCCCGGTGCCCTGTACCTATGTTGCAATGCTGTGTGTACATTTTACCCAATGTTACGTTCGCTTCATGTAGAAAACGTCACTTATTGTATCTAGCAATTTCGGTTAACTTTCTCCATGAAAAATAGCTGCACACATACACCGACGTTTCGTACCACCTTATCGATGAAATCTGGATCACAATGTACGAAAATTTTGGGTTTAATTTATCATTAATAAAAAAATACTGCTTAATAAGTTCTACTTATCCACCAGCTTCCGCTATGTTTTGTTTTTGTTGAAGAAATGTAAAAACCTATTCGTTGGGTTTCGACGCTTGCTAATTCTTAACCCCATAGCGGGGAGAAAACATTGGCTACCAAAAATTACAACTAACGCCTCTTTCGACCACGCACTGTTTGGACTAGCAGAAACAAGTTTGTTCTATCAATGCCATAATCTCTTCGAATGCGTTCGGACAACCACCCAACAACGTCTTTCCCAATTGGCTCAACACCGACAAACGTGTTTAGTGTTTATGATGTAATATGATGATGCACTCTAGCTTAATTGATTCACCAAATTCGTTCGCCTGATTAATATATATATTTCAACAAATGAAACATTTCTAGTGTCAAAATTCTACAAACCTTCCTGCTCTCACTCTACTAACGGTTAGGCGCTTCCAGCTGCAATCCGTACGGACTGCAAATGGAAAAACTAATGTCTTTTTTTTTTGGTTAGCGCTATTACTGTAAGTCGGAATTCCATCCAAACAAACCTCCATTAAGCATGCGATGAATTTCGATGATGAATGCATTTGATCGAACCTCGACGCCGGTACAACTCAATCAAACAATTTTAATCGAAACCCATCGAAACCTCTATCGCACGTAAACATAACGAACCGGCAATGAATGGCAAAGTTCGATAGGCCATTTGAAGTCCATGGTGCGACGACGAGATGTGCGGTGAAACCGACACACACACACGCATACACGCGCCCATACGCATACGAGGGCAAAAAATCTATCTCAATCAATAAATTAAACAAATCCGCATAGCTTAAACCCGCTCGACCCCATTTATAAAAGCGATAAATATTTCACGTGCTACCAAGGCACTCAATGAACACCATCTTCAACATCATCATCATCATCCCCGTGATCGTAGTCGTAATTTATGCCCGTAAGTGCTATAACTAGGAAAGATGTTGTTCGCTTTTTTGTGGTTTTTGGTGAATGTCTATGTGTGTCTGTGTTTTGCTGAATCTCGATTCGATTCTGCCGCACGCCACTGGCACTTGGGAACGGAATTCGTGAGCTCAAGTTTGTGTAACCGAATTCCGTCCCGATCGGCTAGAAGGAAGGAATTGTGCACCGCTGTGATGATGCACGAGATGCAGCATGTCATCCATCAAAAATTTGCTATCGGTGCGGCAGAATCGAGGGAGAGCAAATTCCATCACACACATCTGACTCCATGAATCTGCAGGCCCGACACGCACCGCCAGTACTACTATTATGCACGGCGTGTACATTGGCTCGCTGCCATCATTTCACACAAGATCACGCACGATCGACAGTGACGGGCCAGGCAGAATCGGAGAAAGAAACTGTTGAACGCATCCGAGGAGATTGTGGCGAAGTGATCACCATTGGATCGTCCTCGCAGGATCGACGATGACTGATCTGATGCTAGCAAAAAAACACATGCATTCATCCATGGTTTGTGACATCGTTAACATTAAGTTATCACATAAATAAGTTTCGCTTACCACTTCTTCAAACATCTTTCGAATTTTCCTATAATTTATCCATTTGGCAATGTTTACATAACAGTGTTTGTGAAGTATTCGATTCTAGATTCGTTCGTACGCTAGTGTAGCTGTATCAGCTTTAGTGAAATCTGTTTCATGCCTCCTCGTGCGTTGAATATCCAACAAATCCTTTCTACTATATTACGGACAAAATGTCCAGTGACATCAGCATTAAAAATATGCTAAACTATTAGGGCGCGCGCGATCCAGAAAAAAACATCACTATCCACGAATTAAGTAAGTTTGACAAGCTGCTCGTCCAATCCGTTTCCACACGGCACGCTTAATCCTTGGTTTGCATTGTAAGTATCGCTAGAATGTTCACTCTTGCCACTGCTTGGATTGCCATTGATTGGATTGGTGGTAGTGATATCGTTATTATTGTTATTATTATGGTTGCTGTAAGTATTGTTACTGCTACCATTGGTGGATGCACAAGCAGGTGTACCAGGTACGGTAAGGAGATGGCTATTCCGCTGCGGTTGAGCGGGCGGGGGACTTGGATTTCGGGACGAAACACACGAAGCCGCTGTCGTGGTAGTGGTGGCGGTCGTCGTCGGTTCCACTAACAATCGGTGCTGCACCTTGGAACCGGTCGTTAGCTGCGTTGTGTCGGAGTTGGTACGTGTGCGCGACCGTTTCGGCATGACACTGTTCTCCAGCTTCAGCTGAGCGTTCACCTCGGCCCGTGCTGCACAAGTACAGGCCTTTAGGAAACTCTTCTTAAAGTTCTCACTCAGATATGCATATAGGATTGGATTGATGGCGGAGTTGATGTAGCCGAGACAACCCACCAGTAGGAACAGAATCAGATCCAACCTCGTACTGCATGTTTCGAAGTCCGACGTGATCAGTGCGACCTGCGATATCCAGTAGGGTAACCAGCAGAGGATGTACACGGTAATGACGGTCAGCACCAGTTTCGTAACCTTCCGATGTGATCGTCGTTTGCCGCGCGACTTGCCCGTCGTTTTGGGGCCTACGTTTCGCAACTTGCGTATCACCAGACAGTAGAAGGTCATGATGAAACAGAGCGGAATCACAAAGCCCAGTATCAACGAGTACAGGGTGAATGTGTACCCGGGAAGATGTCCGTGCGTTTCGGGCCACAATATCTGGCACGAGTAGGTGTTCGGTTTCTGCTCTATCACATCAGCATAGATCATGATCGGTAGCATGATCAGGGCGGATGCAAGCCATGCCAGCAGTGACACTATTCGCGATACCAGCGGCGTCCGATATTTCGGTGACGAGATGTGGTGACAGATGGCAATGTACCGATCGGCGGACATGATGAATAGAAAAATCGATGATGTGAACTGCGTGACGGAAGTGCTCACCATGTACGCTTTGCACATGGCACCGCCAAGCGTCCAACGCTTCATATGCATGGTTGCAATCAGAAACGGTATCCCGATAAGGAAGCATTCGTCAGCGATCGCAAGGTTTAGTATGTACATGTTGGTAACGGTTTGCATGTTGGAAAACCGAAGCACCACATAAATTACGAGTGTGTTGCCGAGTACACCCACGAGGCAAACGACCGCGTACAGGAACATGAACAGATAGTAGGTCGTCGGCATGTCGGTCGGAGGACAGGTAAAGTTGCCCATAAACGTGTCATTTGGTTCACGGGCCTCTAGGTTAATGCCGAACGCGGATACATTTTGATCAATTAGCGAATCATACTCTCCCAGGAGAAGGAAGGACGTCGTATTATCCTCCTCCATAGTGATGTTTGTTTAAGCTACTGTGCTGTTCAAACTTTCCACCAATGTACAAAATTTCTTTGCTTTCTATGCCATACTAAAACTGTCGTAATGTTGTTTTTTATGTATTCCTTATCGTCGTCTGACCTGGGAGAAAAATGAGAAAAGAGAAAGAAAACATCAATATTTTAAAATAGCATATTTTAGGTTTATTATGAACGATAAATCTTCTACATAAAAAAAATCAAACCAATAATGTTAATGACGACGCTTCTTCTTATAGAGACTCGTGTTGAGGGAATTCAGTTCGTCAGATTCTAAAAACCATCTGAATCGCGGGTAATGGTTTCTTAATTATTCTACTACAGGCTCTCTATGGCTTTCCGAGAAAATTCTTATTCGGGTAGCATCCTTTGCATAATATTCATAATTGGGAAACCATAAGCTGATTGCTTTTCCAGCCTTAAAGTGTTCCGATAAAATACTGCAATCGACACCCCATCGATAGGCTTTCATTGTTAGCGATTGATGAAGTACCTCCGAAAAGTTGTGAAAGAATCTGATTATGAGTTGATTATTACCTACCATTAAAAGATTCGCATGGTAAAGTTCTTTCATGCTACAACTTGGCAGTTGATAGCACAGGAAATGCTTTATTTGGGAAGGTTTTAGCATCAATGTCCTATCGGAACAATTGCCGTAAACCCATTGCGTCAGCTAAAGAATTCGTTTGGGCGAATCCATTGTTTGACGCACTCAATTGCTACATCCTGTACCCATTCACAACGGTTCAGTCAACGAAATTAATTAGTTTCGCGTTGTCTATCCCAACTGTGCGAATTGCCGTTTTTCGCCACCTTTACTATGGCCAGCTGGTGTTGTGTGCGCCCGTAGCGACTTGATGTTAATTGGGACCCCTTTTCCTCGAAATCAATAGAACCGGACGCACAGTGAAGCCCCGTGACGTGAACGGGTATGATGGCATGCTTCCGTTCCAGTGCCGTTTTGGGTGTAATGTTCTGGTGAACTAGCGGAAACCATTTGCTGGAAGCTAACAGCTGGAGAGCAAATAGACACCACGTAATGTAATACCTCCGTCCAACAGAGTGACTGAGGGATGAAACTTCACTCTTTATTCATTTGCATCCAAGCACAAGGACTTGGTGGGCGATGTGGAATTGCTTTCAAATCGGATTAGGTTGCAGTTTGAATGGTATTCTTGTAGCGTGTTGCACCGTTTGCGACCTGTTGAAGATGCAACAAAGAATCGGTGATGTCGTTTAGGGCAATTGTTTGTTGATTGATGGTGTACATATACTATTTTCCATTTTCCAGTTGCTTCGTTATGTGCAACTAGTGCGTATTGTTGATGCTTACGGAGCTCGTGTTTATCAACAATTTCTGCACCTGATGTTGATATTTTTTTTCAAGCAAAAAAAAACACCATAGACATTTTATTTTCTCTTTGTTCTTGAAAATAAACAAAAACCATGTGCCCAGTGCTTGTATTTGCTTCATTTCTTCGCAATCCGGAGCGTAAACAGTGTCCGGCAGTGATAAACCTGGCACACTGTTTAGCTTCATTCACTCTCGACCACATAGGCGTGAGTAGGGCAAGCAACACCAACCTCCCCGTCATCATCGATCCAGCAAGAAACAAACAATTGGAACCACGCCATCGAACCGTTGCCGTTCGATACGCGACACAAATGCGCACCAATTGCTCGCAAATACTGTCTGAATCGGTTTCGCTAAAAATAACGCCCACATCCGGTGGCTGAACGATGACGGGGGTGCCGTAAACGGTTTCGTTCGAGATTTACATGCAATTTAAAATGATTACCGTTGCACATTAAATGGCCGCTGGAAATGGCCTTTCGAAACACGCAAGGATAATCAATCATAAATGGTAAATAATAGGTTAAGTTCGGTACGCGGTTGGCGCTTTCATATCCTTCACGTGGTCGTTCGATAGTGCCCAGCGGCAAATGAGGACCATGTACACATGATTGTGCGCATTAATGGCCCATATGTGGGATGTGGGTTTGAGTGCGAGTGTGTGTATATGCAATTGGGTGCCGTTACTAACGATGTGGAACTGCGATTTTTCTTCCGTCAGTACGACCATCTGGTCGAGGAGATATTATTACTGTCTGGTTTATGAGATACTGGCACCCATACCTCATTTGGTAGCGAACGTTTTCACTTGCTCCAATTTCTTACAGGGGTTTCTCACAAATTAATATCGTATAGGGGCGCAGGTTCCACAATTCACATCGATGAGCGCGATACGATCTAGCAAATTATTTTAACAATGTAAAGCAAACGTGGAATAGCTAAACAAATTGCAATTGAATTGAATACTATTCATTTCAAATATTCTAAGCATCCATACGATCTTTTACAATCTTTATACATCATCTAGAAAAAAATGTTGGAAATATGTGTTTACTCGAGACAATAATTTGGATATTGTGCATTTTGTTGGATATATGGAATTGATTCCTTCAACAAACGAGAAAACTAATTATGTTAACATTAAAAATAACAATACGTCTACGAAGCCATAATAATGGAATAAATGAATATAATAAATACCAGTAATGTAATATATTAGTACAAACTCAAGAGGCCTGCCATTTCTGTTTTCATTATTTGAATTACAAGGGAACGGTCCGGGTCGGATTCGATCGATTTTTATAATGTTTGTCTAGTTTATCAAGTTCTTCAAACAAACTAATAAAGTTATGTGTCCTTCATCTCTTTTGAAATAGTTGTAAGATAAACTTTGTCTAAGGCATGAAAAACGCAGTACAATATAGCAGACATATGAAATCGTAATATAGGTTAAAAGAATTGTATCAAGAGAAGTAATTAAATGTATTGTTTATAATAACCAAACCTATTTTAATGCTTCAAAAATCTAGTTTGAATAAAAACTTTAAGCTAGTTTGAATCATAGATCAATTAGAAAAAAAAAGCAATTAAAAACCAATTTTCATAGGTTTCTTCTGCAATATTCAGAAACGGGTTGGTAAATAAGTAATAAAGCAGATCATACGCATAATTTGGCATGATTTCTACAACATGATTTATACAAATTAATTTATAAAATGTTCTTCTTCTTCTTTGATTCTACAACCTCTAGAGGTCTTGGCCTGCCATTTCTGGCTTCCGTGACTTGAATGTACCTGCAACAGGATAGTAAGTCCTACGTACGGGGGAACGGCCCGAATGGGATTTGAAGCTCGGTCTTGTCCGTTCGAAGACCAGCGTCGCTAAAAGAAAATAAAATGGTAAACAATTAGAATTAATTAATGATTCTAACCCAAAGGGTATCAACTGTATTGTGTTTGTATTATTGCGTTGCTATTTTAATTTATGAAATGATAAACTATATTGAATAATTTTGACTGTCTCATGATCAGTGTTATGTAGGGAAGGTTGTAAATTCGACCACAAGTCTTTGGTAGCATATTATTTAAGGAAAAATATTTCCCCAAATAACACCACATGACTATGATGAAACAATAATCAAAACCAAAAGAAGAGAATAAGTATAATTTCAGCAACTTTTAAATATATTCACAAAACGAGAACACGAACTAATCGACTGTAGTAAAGCTATGCAAACACAGAACCCCTCTATCTAATAGCGAAACGTACCGAAATCTAAACCATCCTATGACAAACAAGGTTCCCCTGCCTTACTGCGAACATCATCAAGCAGTCGGAAAGTGAGAAAACTTGTTTGTTAGCCTATCCATATTTGTCCACGATTTTAGTTGCCACTAATTTCACCGCCGTTTGCGCTTCAGGCTGTGGATCGGAGCGGCAATTTTCCCAAATACCCTGCGGTGGATCGCCCGCATTCGCCGAAAACTTCATTGTCATTCAGCAATTTCATCACATTTCCACAGAACAACCGTCGTGATTCAATAAATCGATTACAAACACGCAGATCGACTGACAGCCAATCGAGTGTTGACCGAACTGTACGCCAAACAGCCCCGCAAGCCAACAAACAATAACGATCTTCAAAGCTACAGGACGTCTAAAGATCTGCTGCGACATCCACTGCGTGGGACGATAGGAACCGGGAGAATTCCATTTCGTTTGACGTTTCATCATAAGTTTGAAGAAATTTTCAAAAGGTAATAAAATGAGATTGCACACCGCTAGAGATTGCAACTGAGCTAAAGCTGCTGCTAAACGCTTCGCAAATCAACTGTGACCAACGGTTTCGATAGCTCTCATATTTTTATTGCCTCGCAAGTAAAGTGGTTATTAAATATTTATGATATTTATGAGAAAATCGGTTTTGCTGCACGTATCAAGAACACACAACAGCAATAGAAAATAGGAAGATGCGTGTACATTGAACTTATTGGAAAGTTTTATTGACTGGTAAACGGAGGAAGCAAAAAAAATACTCCAAAATCTTCAAATTGCCGAAGCAAATAGAAACTTTCAATCGAGCCACTTAAGAGAGCTGCTTATCTGTGTATTTTTTGTTTTGTTTTTGCGTAACCGTTTACTGCGAATTGACGATAATAATTTCAGAAAGTGGGCGGCTCGTTTGGAAAATAAACATAAATTGCGTTTCACGTGTAAAGGTTACATTTAGCCAATGGAAAACACTCGTTGCGGACGCCTGTTTCAAGTGTCCGAGTTAAAGGTAGTTTTTTCTGGTGACAGTTTCGATAGAATTTAATGCTTCGCCATAACAGTGTTCGCTTGTTCAAGCTCGTATCATCAAAACAATATTTTTCCATTTGCTTGAATCAACGATGGCCACAAAAACTCTCACGCATACATACATACACACACAAGCGCATACCAGCATTTCCGCAATGTCCGTTACAACAAACTGGGTCACGTGCAATCGATCCATCCAGCGATGCTGACCGACCTACACCGATGATCCGGAATTGGCTTCCGGTAGGGCACGATTGTGCAACAGTCGCCTTATGTCACCCCGGGGTAAGATTTATGACACCAAACCTGTAAACCCGAGAAAATCCATAGTGCTGGCGTCACATTCTCACTCCTACTCTTCTCAACGCTCGAAACTCCCAATTCCCTTCCGCCTTCGTGCTCCCCACAGGACTCATAATTCCCTCCATTTCAACCCATATCTCGCCATGGATGCTCTGCCCGTACAAAAACCGTTATCAAGATTTGACCGGGGATTGGTTCTGGCACAGCCGCGCGCAACGCTTTCATTAAATTAAAACCGTAAAACCACCTGTTTCGGGATCAGCTTAGGAACTTTAATTTTATCTTCCGGCGAAGATAATACTACGCGGACGTCTATCCAGCAATCGGAACTGATGTTTGCCTTTGGGCCGCATAGCGTGGCGCCAGCACTAATAGGTTTACCTTCGCGGAACAAACAATCAGTGCACACGGGCGATATGAAAAGCATAACGATTCGAACCCTGGATCTGTTAATTAAAGGTTTTCCACGCCTTGTTTCTGCGATGTGTGTACAGGGCGCCAACAGAGATAATCGGAGCTGGTTTGTAGATATTGTTACTCATTTTACTACATCGTTGGTGAATAGAAAAAAATATATACACAATCAACCGCCCTGTTGCTTCATGACACCGGCGAAACTCAAGGGATACAAATGATTTAGAGGTTTGTATTAAATCTTCACGAGGCTGTTAATCTAATCCCTTGATTTTATAGACACACAGCAAACGATGGGCATGATTGAAGCAGTTCCGACCTAATGTTCATCAACTTAAGCCAGGCTCGCTTCAGTTCTCCATAAATTTCAAGTGCTTCTTAAATGATGTCCAATAAAACTGAACTGTTCGCTGGAGTATGTCTGTGGTTCTCATGAGTGTAGTGTTCATGTTTGCAGGTAAGTTTTACCTGTGGTATTCTAAGCATTAAAATAAAATACATGCTCAAATTTTAGTATCTTTCCCGAAATCAATTTACATGCGCCAGTTTGAGACAATGCACATAAGCGGCCACATATTTTTCTGCAACGATGTTACTAGTCAGACCTGTCACAAAACGATTTCGATAGCCATCGTAGTGCGTTACAGCACGTGGCACATCGAATGTAATGCTGCTCCCGGTCACTTTGTCCCGCGAATGGAAAATCTATTCTCAGATCCCAAACTGTCCCGACGCCCGAACCGGAGACGAAATGCTATCTCATTAGCATATAGAAAATAAACATTACAATAACCATCCCGTGCCGCCACGCTGTCACCATTTGACAATTTGTTCGACTCGAGTGTGCGGAACGCGATGAAACGTTCGCTTTACTCGCCCCAACTACTCGGGGGTGTGTACTCACGCACGCACGCCGTACACCGTAGGGAGGCTACACATGCATAGGTGGTTAGACCAAAGAAGAGACGTGTGATGGTACCGAAAAACACACTGCACACAATAACAAATACAAAAAAAACTAGCATAAGTGTGACGAAACCATCGCCGGAGGGAACGTCGGAAAATGTATCTTTCAGCGCCAAACTGTACATTGTCTGGCCCCTGGGTGTGGAGAGCAGTTGAGTGATGTTCATTTGACGTTTTCACTATTCATCAATATATATAGTGCCATGACGTCAGGTAACACATGGGATGGGATGACATACATATTACCGGACATTTCAATTTATGATTCGCTTACCCATGACCGGGAACACACAAATTGCAAGGAACACTTTAACGCCATAGTCTACAAGACTGTACATATTAGTTCGGATGTAATGGAATATAAACAAATTTCCACTTCTGCAACAAGGAAATAGATAAACAGAACTAAAAACTTACTGCCGTGCAAATATTGCAAACCACTATTGATAACGGTTTGCCGACACGCTAAGTCCATCTTCCAAGCACTGTGGAAACATGGTGCACCCAAACAAGAAAACAAACAGAAATGTTAATGAAAACCACCCATAGACCTTAATTACATCCATTCCCCGAAATACAGTGCTATTTCGTCGGAAAACACGGAACCGAACGAAACAAGCCCCTTAGTTAGGTCCGTTACTGATGATCCTTTTTTTGGGTATGCTGTTTTGTTTTTTTTTTTTTTTGAGCTCCAGCAAGCTTTTGTTTGCTCTAGCCTGTTGATGATGATGATGTTTATTACCAGCGTAGGTCTAGGTCTTTGTATTCGTTCTAAGGAAAAATGTGTCCGAAAACTTCATGCTGCATAGCTGACAAAAGATGGGAAACACAATGCCAAGCCCTCTTCCGAGCGGCATGCTAAGGTGTTTTTATTATTATTGAATTTCCATAGAACTTCAGCAATTTGCCGGTGAGTAGGTCAAAGGTAGTTAATAAACTATTGTCCAACGATCAACGGTCAAAACGGTGAACGAAATATGTTTTTTTGCTGGTGGCTGGAACCCATAATTTCAAGGCATGGTGTGGTGATCCGTAAGATGCCTTTAATTAGCTCGTATAAACACATAGCTGAGACGATTATTTTCCACTTTTAAAGACTTGTGCTGTTGTTTGAAGACTTGATTGGAGGCTCCTAGAATGTCTTTACGTTAAATAACTAGCCTTCTGTTTTAGAAAGAAATTTTAACTAATTAGAGTGATTTAAATTATAATAAAATTTCCACGCTTACTTACATTTGTGCAATCTACTCAAGCTGTTTTAACATGTAAAAAATATATTCAATGTGTTTGAAATAGAGATGCTTGTTAAGTGTGTTTACTGTATCATAAAGAGGTGGTAAAAGACCAATGCAAAATATACCAACCGTTTCATGAGAAACGGAACGATACAAAATTTGCTTGTTGTTTTAGGAACGCAGTAAAACCTACAATCTACTAGCCTGAAGTACCTTGCTGCGCTGTTATACTGATTGCTACGCATTCATGTGTATACGGTGAGAGGAACGTTGCACATTCACGCTGTAACGGTAGCAATAAAAGTTGAACAAGTCAAACACCTCGGTAAATCCGACAACAAACAAACGCCGACAAAATCTCGCTACGGCCATCTCACAGCCTTGGCGTTCACTGGAGCTTTCAATTATTCCATACATTAACAGCTTCGCAAACACATTCCTCAACTAGCAACTCAAGCACTGCCGAAACCCTTCGAAATGGGCCTTTGGGGATGTTCGTAAACAAAACAAAACAACAAACTTCTACCGGTGAGGCTATTGGATTTTTCTCATCTGCAACGCACGGGTTACACTTTGTTGCATTTTCTGCTCTTCTATGGCTGTGTTAATTCTCATTCTTTTTTTTTTGTACAACAGATGTTACTGCTCACTAGAAAAACTGTTAGGTAAAAGTAAATGAATGTTTTCAGTGTTCTGCATTAACACAAAAAAAACTACTCCCTGAATGCCCACGTGTTTTACTTCAAGCCGATGTTTTTATTACACAGCCACTAATGTTCTTTAACTTCTCTCCCTTCACACTAACGGAACAAAGTTTATTGTTTTAGTTTTACTTCTGTCTTAAACCTTATATTAACACAATTTATTTTCCTTCTCGCAAAAAAAAAGATACTAAACATAACAAAATTACTTCATTAATTACGTTAATAAAAAATAATTAATAAAAGTACAATGAAACACGTATACAAGTTTGTATGTAATGTTACCTGATGTTAATAAAATGTCAGGCTCCTAGTTAGTGTTTCAAGCAAAGTTCAACGGTATGGTTCTATGTGGCAATAAAAACCAGACAATAGCTGTGATAAGCCGAGGAAAGTGTGTTCCCAAAGCGTCTGACATAAATTATGATTTATTGGTTCGAATTTCGGTCACTGCGAACCGTCTGGTTCTTTGTGCCGCGCGACTACTGGACGCTCTTTATGTCCTCTTAAAATCATCAACGAAATCATCGGAAAATGTTCCTTTTGTGCTAAAGCACATAAGCGGGAAGTTGCAACAACTATGACAAATTGATAGGAAAGAAAAACATGTTGCCAAGAAATATACGCTCACTACTACTTACATTTTCATTGCTTCCCTCGTGGGAAGACACTCACGGTGACACACATTCAGATTGGGCCTGTTCTCTTTCTGGCTTTATGTTTGTGCATTGTGTTTTACTATCAACTTTCGTTCATTCTTCAATTTCATTGCCCCAAAAGTTTACTTTCGCCAAGTGTCGCCATTACGTGGGTACAGATTCGCACGGGCGCAGGGCATCGTGCGATGCACAAAAGTTCTTGAAAACTTCCATTATGCTGTGAGCACCGTCCTTACCATCAGGAAAAGCTTTCGTGTTAAAGTGCAAACCCATCGAATGACAAGCTTTCTGGGCATTCCAAATATTGCAAAAACAGGGTGCAGAAAGGGAGTACAACTACTGCATGGCATTTGAAGCCACACCTTAAAGTGCTTGTCGAGCATATCGTTGGACTGATCTGAAGAACATCGTTTCGTTTGTTGTAGGTTCGTACAAACGAATTGGCTTGCTGCTATGATGGAAGCTGCAAACATCATCATAGAACGTGTCACTATCTTTCGAACAGTCCCATCTGTCTCCGTTGCCGCGTTCCGTACCAGTTCGGTGCGCCTATCGTTCTTCACCATTTGTTATTGTTTTTTTCCTTTATTCGCCAACAACCACTAGCAGGCTCGAGAGCCCATAAAGTAGATGTAACAACATAAGGAGTTCATGTTGAATATATTTTCTTCTGAGCCATATTTCATCTTTTTTGTTGTTGTGTCCGAAGTACCATTCGAAATTTTCTGCAGCTGGTTTTGGTATGCTTCCAAGCACGTAGCAGCAATAAAAAAATAGTTTTAGTGAAAGCAAACAACCACAACAGCTAACGACTTTAGTAATAGCGTAATATAGTGTCATTTTTTTTGCCTCCATGTCTCCATGTTCGACGAAAAAAATAAATTTCCATACGATGTTTTCTCTTTAAATGTCGATAAATAAAAATCGCTTCCGCCCGTGGCTTGGAGCGTGGAACTAATGCCGTTTTATTTATGTTAATATCGCATTTCATGAAGTGTGTGCTTTCAAAAAGTTAAACACATAAATACGCATTAGCAAAACTTCATTTTGCAATAGGCAGAATTTGCTGCTTCATTTTGCAAATGGATAAAACACACTTATCCGTGCCAGTCCTGCCGGATAGTATCCGATTTGAAGAGCCCGAAATTCCAAACCCCTTACAAATGACGGTCATTTGTACATGCAGCCAGTTCTTGCTTGTCTCTATGTTTCACACGCAAACGACACTCCCGTAGCACTTACTGTGGTGACCCCAAAACAGCAAACGTAGTCAGCATTCGGTCACGCCGGTAGCGAGACACCGGATTCGGAACGAAAGTACGAAACAAACTTTAAATTTTCCATATGTTACCGAGACGAGTCCGGCAGTAACTTTGCCAGCTGAGGCGGGATCACTCTTGCCCCGAAGTGTAAGGATGAAGGTGCTGGAGCACGTGCTAAAAGCTTTCGTTGGTTGTGGTACGTTCCGTGTGATCGTGGCCAGTGCAAACGGGAATTTCTCTAAAATCACCCGAACCAATGGTGGCGGCACTGGTGTCCCTCGTTGCACTTACGTCAGATGCAGGGAGCACTAGTGCAGTAACCGCCACATACAGTACGTCCAGACATCACGACCATATCCCTATCCGGAGCCATTTTCCGCCCCAAAAACTATCTCGTAAGAAACAACGGGTAAGAAATTGGGTCACGCTATGTTTACGTTGGGACGGTACGGAAACAATTTTACGATTATTACCGCTAGCGCTGCGCACGAACGAGTTCCATCGGACGGACTCAGTGGTGCACACATTTCAAGTGCATCTTCTCGGGTCACTCGGGTATCTGGCGCTTACTCTTGGTGTCGCCGACCTGCTGGTTTCATCACGTTTACTCGCAACCGCCGACATACTCAGAGCGAAAGAATTTGGATTAAAGAAAAGAATTCTTTCCAGCACAGGTGTAAACCATGCCTGCATCCATTACATACGCACACCAAAATACAAAGAAAGGTATGCTAGCCTGTCTTTACAGCACACGAACCGTTGCTCCCGG
>KI423623.1:0-13446 GCA_000473375.1 Anopheles culicifacies | reverse complement strand
GTGAGCAATCGATGGTCGATCAGCATGCTGATCACGCTGCTACTTTAATAATAAGCGAACAAAACAATGATAAAAGCAAATATAAATTAAGGTATAAAAGCGGCAGTTAGAGTTAACTAAAAGTGTTAACGGCAATCGTGTTCGTGTTTTCTTTCGGCATTCTAATCGCTCCGGAGCATACTCCGTGTGCCACAAATATGCAAAGGCCTTTAAATAATATAATGCCTAATCAATGCATTAACAGAAAAGCTGATGAATTTTACGCAAACTTAATGAATAATAAATTACAAAAATGTGCATTCAATCGTCAATATGCAGATAATCATAAATCTTATGACTCTATCCGGTTGTACCTGGGTCAAACATGAATTATGGTATGAATTGTTTTTAAATTCCAAAAATACGCGGCAATTCTTCCTCCGCACGAAAGACACAAATTAATGCAGACCTTTATCACTTCCTTTCCGCTTATCGTACCAAACCAGTTACCTATAACAAGATCGCACTAAAGATCAAATTCGCACGAAAATTTCCTCACATCACGCACCAGAGCCTTTTCAGCCGGTTAAATTTATTGTACGCGCTTGTAAGTTGTAAGCATTTGAGCCACCAACCCTGACTGTACCATGGCGGTGAAATCAAATCTCATTAATCAATTATTAATGAGTGTCCGGCGAACGCTTTAAAAAGGGAGCCGTTTGATACGTTCCTGTGCCGAAACCAAACCAGGATGCTGTGCTAAAGCAAACGCTCCAAATAGCTTTAAATGAGTAACGTGCGAGAGTAAGCGAGCAAAACATCTACTTAAATAATCAAACATCTGCACAACGTTAATGAGAAAGTGCGAGACACGTTTGTGCGCTGGATAAAAGCTGCACCAAAAGTCAACTATATGATTGAGCGGATCCTCTGATTTCGAAGACGATGCAGCATCCTACAGATGCAGACGCTGAGACCGCAAGGGCCAGTAGGATGCAAAATGGGTCGTTAGACTAAAATGAAGAATAATCATGTTCCATCCAAAATGACGTCTATTACACTGGCAATTATGTGTAATAATGCGTTTTTTAAAAAACGATATGCCCATTATAAATTGGTCCCCACCTGCACGCGCTGTCCCCAACAAAATGACACCTTTGCGAGTTATAATGTTCTAAGGTCTTGAAAGGTGCACACAGCGGACTCAAGCAATGGAGAACTGCGTGGCCGGCAAAACGTTGCAACATGGATGGTCGGTAGTCCTTTGATTGAAATTCTGTTGAAAAAGATCGTAGCGCTAAGTGATCCTACCCGAAAGGATCCGATTTCACAAACCCCAAAAATACACGTCCCTACTGCCAACGAGCTGATGGTTCCAATACCACGGGGAAGCACAAACCATGTATTATGGTGATTTTTTTCGGACATTTTCGCAACAACACGCACAGTCTTTGGTTCCAGCGGATAAAAACATTGAAGCAGAACGCGAGCAGAAACTAGCCACGACCCCCTTACACGCCGGTAGCGATTAATCAATAAATAATTTACTGCTCAATGAGCGAGGCGGTTCACGTTTCCGTGGGGTCGTTTGGTCGTTTGAAACTCGGCCCGGCACCGGCTTCGGTAGTTACATTCTATGTTTTCTTGCGTTCCTTTCCGGAGGCTCTTTCTTCATTGTTTGAATCTGGTTACGAATGAAGTGTGATGCATCGATGAAAAGGACGATAATAATGCTAATGGCGATCAAGAAAGCCGATGATTCGAGTACAATCGAATCGAATTAGTCGAACCTTCTATGGACTGTTTGGACTGTTCTATCTCGATTGTTTCTAAATATTTTTTTCTAAATGTTTTTGCAAGATACACATGAATATTGGAATGCATGCTTCAAAAAGAGAAAAATAGTTTGTTTGATTCTTTTGTCACAGGCAATATTAATATTTTGTTTATAAGCATAGTTAACGCATTTTAAGTGATATTATACGTACATTAAAAGATAACATTTTTTTTTTTTATAACACAAACATTGATTCTTGTGCACAATCACATTTTTGTAATTTCAGATTTTTGTTCATCCTTTCGTGCAGTGTAACGTAGCCTCCCGAACATAATGACCGTTTCTTCCTATCGTTACCGACACCTTTTTGGTGTTGCTGTCGGGCATATACGGGAGCATTTTTGTTTCTTGTTTATGAAACGGCACCTAAACCGAAACAGCCCAAAGGATCAGAATCGTAAAGACCGAGCCAATATCGTTACCTTTCTCAAATTTGCTTTTCGCACTTCTCCATTACAACACCTTCAAGAGACGGTCTCGGGAATCGATGGCGTGGAAAAGACAATGCGGACAGCATTAGAAGTACTGGAAGCCATGCATCTTCTCTTGCACACACCACAAATCACTAACGCGAGAGACACGCGAATCGGAACAGAATCGTTGGTTGTCGTCGGTTAAAAAGGTCCAAATTGCAGGGAACGCGCAGCTCATTTGCAATAATTTGACCTAAACTTAATAAATTACGCATCGGGGCATGGGAGCGATAGGATGTTGGGCAGAGAATGCAAAAACGATAGCAACGAGTGCATTTTGTTGTTAATGTAAAAAAAAGGTCGTACCGACACAAGCACGTGAGACGCGAGCAAACGATGATTGATTCGTTGGCGCGAAGTTGCCACTTTTGCCTGTTCCCTTTTCTCCGTGGATCCGGAATGTAACGAACACCGATTGGAGCGTGATGCACGTCGAAGGCTGCATCAGGATGCAAAAACAGCTCCCAGGGGCCCCGGGAAAGAAGTCGGACGGAACAAAAGCGAAATTCTATCCTACTTTTGATGCCTTGTTAGCTATCGAGCTGAGATATGGAAGTCGAGAGGAGTCAACCGGTGGCGGTCGACTGGTTGATGATATGTTTGAAACGCAATTCCACCGGGTGCAGCAATTGCATCCGACACCGTGCGTTAGGCTCGCGACAGGGATGGTGCAGTGTTTTTAATGGTTTCCCTTTTCCCGGTGTGCATGATTTTATTTTTATATGTATTCTTGTTTCAGTGCAAACACACACACACGCAGGAAAAATATTTGTACGATGCAATGTGCCTTTTTTATACACAATGCACATTGGAACACATTTGCGCGCAGCTGTGGGGAAGCCATCGGGATTTGTTGGCCTTGGTAACTTATTATTAAGTTTTTTTTTCGATTCTTCCACATCACTTAGGGTATCAATTCAACAATTTACCGTGGGTGATTGGTAGGCAAACATTCGCCGACAATAAGAGTAGGGCCGTGAAATAGGCATGTCATGTGTGTGTGTGTTTTTTTTTTCTTTTTTGTTTCAATTCAAAGAAGCTTGAAAGCCTTTTTTTGTAGTGGCATCATGACTGAATTGCTTTAGTAACAAGTATAGATGAATACAATCTTAAACGACCATCGTATTGTGACGTGTACTGATTGGCTTCAAATGGTGGCACATTCAATTAAAGTTAACTCCTTATGCTGCTAATTTCGAGGATCCAAAGTTCTATTCTAATCACTATGTGCGTCGAATATGACAATATCTTTGTAATCTTTCAATGCATATGTTTAATACCAACGTGCATTTTCGGTTGATGCACCAAATCATTCACTATTTTGTCTAAGCTTTCTTTTCCTCTTCTCTTCCTTAAAAAGCTAAACGACTATTCACTATTTTCAGGTGGAACATTCTTCCATCTCGCTATCGCCATCCTTTTACATTATTTTATTTACTATATGGGAATGCTATGATTGTCTGCATCGGATAATTGTCGGTTGGTGAGTATCGTTGGTGAGCTCGTTCTGTTGGCTTAAAACCCCTCCGATCCGGCGCAAAAAGAACAAATGCCCCTTTGGACTCTAATTATGTTCGACAGTATGGTTACCAATTTTGCTGCTGCCCACCGTTCAATGTTACATAATTAATGAACCTTTGACCTGACCGAGTTCAGTTCTCACTCTGCCACACGGTCCCACGGTTGTTGCTACTCGTTTCAAATACCCACCCGACATCCAAGAGTATATTCACCAACGTGCATTGGTGGTTGGTGTCCAAGTCGTCGTTTGCTAGCCAGCCCTGATAGGTTTAAATGTGGTCGTCTCCTGCATAAAGCGACAGAAAAGAACCCCCAAACCTGTAGATGTTAGAATCATTCGCTCATCGTAGGCCGGGGAATCATTTATTAGCGTTAATGGATACCATAATTCTATTCCCTACGCCTAAAGCGAGTAATACGCCGTTCCGCATGTTTTTTAAATCAATGTTTGCCATACTTTCTTCGATGGGAACTTCTTCCAATCGATGCAGAAATCTCAACAACCAATGTTCTACCAACTGTCGCTGATGAGTTGTGGTTTAAATAGAGTGTTACCGTCACTCCTTTCAACCTTTCCTCGAACAATCTTCTAGCCAACCGCTTTCAGTGACATTGATTTGCATAATTAGAAAACATTTTATCCAGGTAGTTTTAGGTAATAGTCAATGCATTTGCAACAGCTCCAGATTCTATTGCGCAAAAATAAACCCGATATCCTGGGCGGTCGCGACAAAGCAACGCCCACCACCATCAACGTCTTTCTCATCTCCGTAAGCGGATGGAAAACGTTCTACCACAATTCACGAAGTGAAAAATCCAACCAACAGATACAACTTATAGACACACACACACACACCCAAAGGACCGGGAACAAGTTTGCTTTTAAAAGGAAGTGGGCCTGGTCCTGGGAAACTTCACCGCACCTTTCCGAGTGGCACTCCGGTGCTGATTGCCATTTACCGTGTTGCGGCTGCATTTACGACCCGCACGGTTCCGTGCTCGTTAGGATGATTAATTTGCGATGAAATAATTGCAATCTTGGGGCCAATTTCCTCCCTTTCTTTGGTGAGGTGTTTGCTTCCCCTGGGTGAGCGTGGTAAGCGATGCAGTGGTTTGTTGTACAAAATTACTGGTTTCAATGTTTGCACCGGCTTATGTTAGTGATGTTTCTACATTGTACTAAAATGTGTAATTCGGTTAAATTTGGATCAATCAACAGTGTACTGGTTAATTATCTGCAGTTTGTAATGATGAAATTAGGAAGCAGTTGTATGCGGTGCACCAAATATGGTAATAGTCGTCATTTCTGAATAATTACGATGAAATTTTTAAAAGAAACCATAACTTTTTATTCTTTTTTGGCACTGACTTATGTTTAAAAAGCAATTTATGTTGTTTGGTTTTATCTTGTTTTTTTTACAACTATTCAAAAGACTATCACGTCAGATACAGTTATTCAATTGTAATGCATTATTTTATTACTGTTAGCTTTGAAAACCCAACGTCGAAAATTCTTCTTTTACATGATACTACACTATTAAACCGTTAAGAGAACCCCATCCCAACTAGAAAGCGAATAGCGTATGCAACAAAAAACAACACCGAATATTTAGACGCAACTTTACCCGCCTAAACGTTTCTCATAACCGTGTTAACCTCAGTGCATGACATCGCTACCGAAACGATCAAACTCAAACTTACACCTCTGGCTTCGGTCGGTGCCCGAAACCTTCAACGGCACTGCTCCGATCGCTTTTCGCAAGACTAATTTGATTATTGAGAAAATCTGTCCGTTTGCCAACCCAACAGAGGGAAGCAAGCCCGAGGCAATACGGCCACACGAGTACCCCACCGAGCATGCTGGCGAAACTGTGGGCAAATGGGTGTATGTGTGAATATTTGTCGTTTGCCAGTTTGAGGAACATTTACGAGTCAGGAAACCAGCATCGGCAATGTTAAGGACGACTCGATACGATAAGGATGCACATGGACAAAAATAACAACAGAAATGAAGGAGAGAAAACATACAGTAAATAGTCAAAGTAAACGAAACGGCTTTCGATATTAGGTCAAGCAGAGAAATAAGTAGCAAAGAACCGAAAAAAAACTCGGAAAATACTTTCCTCGAAAATGTTTCCCGTTTTGCGACGAGAGAACATTGACCAGGTAGCATTTACTCGCACTCCCGTTTACTCTCATTGACTTTCCTGTCCATATCGGTCTTAGACCGGAAGCAACCGGAGGACTGGTGGCTGACCGTTGGGTGGTGGACAACTCTGTCAAGACCCGCGACGTGTACCGTGCAGTGAAAAATTGCATCACTCCCCTGCTCGGGGTAGGATATTGTGAAAGGTCATTTTTCCACCTTCAGATAACATCTAGGGAAAAGCGGAATGAAACGATCGAGGAGAGGGAAAACACAACACCGAGGTAACCCATCCGGTGCCGGTACCGTACTTTACTGGTGCTTATATTTCATTCCTTCCGACGTTCAGGGGCGTCCCAATGGCGACTACCGGCAGATACCATTCAGTGTGAGTGCTCCGGATGCAGGTAGCTTCCGTTCAAACTTTTCTATGGGTATGGCGAGGCATGAACGAAAAAAGACCTATCCAGGATCCACTGGCTAAGTGTTTCAGGCACACTATCGCCGTAAGTCTGCCAGCATGAGGGACGTCCAGTGTCAGGACGACCCAATGACGAATGGAACGTTACCGCGATGTTTTCCCCAGCACGTTGACAGGTGCCTGCGCTCGTGTTGTGGCTTCACTCGTCCTTGCACGGCCAGTCGTTGATGTCGTTAACGTGTTGGACTTGCTCCATCGCCCAACGCCCACGACATTCGACGTCGAACACTGATGAAGAACCGGAAAGAAACAACCATTGGAAAGAGGAGCGTCTGTTTTCTCTCTCTCTCTCTCTCTCTCTCTCTCTCTCTCACTCTCTCGGGATCCTTCCTTCTGGGACGAATGTCGTGCATGTCGGTTGGCACGAGCGTCAGTCAATTTCTGGAACGGACAACCGTCACAACCGCATTCCAGATTCTTCCCCTACTACCGTTGTGGCACGTCGTATTCACACATCGTCCACTCTTTGGAAGCAAACGAACAGCGCAAAGCTGCCCCCTCCTTTCCCCCCGTGCCTTTGCCACTCTCGAGCCAAGTGGTCGAGGTCGAGCTGGGTGAGGATATGCTCGAGGAGTGGACGTGTTCGAGTCCGGGGCTATCGTTCAACGTGCACGTCCACTGGTAACCAACAAGCAACGACGACAGGGTTGGTGGCATCCGGAACGATCTAATGCTTGCCCAGAATGTGTGGTGGAGGACAGACACGGCAGCATCGAAGGATAACCCGTAGCGGTGGTGCGATGCTCGAAACCATGCGCTGCTGCTTGGGAATCGTCCAAATAGCTCCATTCCGGTGCTGGCCCGTGCTGTGCCGAGATCTTCTGGTTCGTGGTTTGCGAGGCACGTTTGCTCGTTTAGTGTTTACGGTTTTTGGACGATGTTCCTCGATGGTTTCGATGGAAAAGCATTGTAATCGGTTTGTTTTGTTGCTCTATAGCCGACATTTATCTAAAATAAAATAAAGATAATGTCGAATGGCTAAAATAGCAAAAACTAGCGTAATGTACAAATATAGAATCAAAAGCTCATTATCAAAAGCTTTAATCATATTTTAATTAAAGCTATCTTTCACGTAAATTCGGAAATAACGAATAATTTAGAAATAGTGTAAAAAAGTATCGAATTTAATGATAATTTGTCCCTTGAAGGTATATCCTTAGCCTCACTAAGAAATACATTATTTGTCATGCTAGGAGTTTCGAGCATAACGCCAGGTTGCAGATTTCTTTTTTCCTACCGCCGGTATCGTATCCGTACGTTCTCGGGAACGTTGTATGTTTGGTTTGCTGTTTTCCTCGACCTTTTTCCGGGTAATTTCCACCCGCCTCGATGACATCCCACCTCAACCAACCAACAACCAGCACGACAACGACGACGTTAGCCACGTCGACACTTTTCCACTGACTTCTGTGTGTGTCCCACGCCATGCTAGCCGTTGGCTGTCCCTTCCATTCGAGACTGCTGAAGCTACTTTTCCGAAACCCCTTCCCCATTTCCTAAGACTATCATCGGGATCATCAGTTCTCGCTCACTCTCTACACGGTCCGCGTGCTATTCTGCTTCACGTCCTGAAACCCATCCCCGTTGTTGGGAAGGGTGGCTTTTCGGATCTTTTCCCTTTGTCCTTTTCCTTTTCCAACCAGTCCAACATTTGCTGGTCCTTTCATCGTACCTCGGAGTGTTCGCATCACGCAATCCCGTTTGCTGCTTCCGGCTGAATTTCCCACCAGGAATTTCCTCGCACACCACTGCGCTTTGAGCCGAGTGGACAGGAAGAAGGGTAAACAATAAAAAACGAGCTTCAACATGCGACCCACACCGACCTCGTGACCCGACGAAAGAGCTGAGAGCGATCGGCATAAAGGCTATTGCTTTTCTGTCCTTTCTACCATGATCTGCCGACTGTGGCGGTTTACGGCGAATGGGATGGGAAATCCTTATAGATTTCCCTGCACCCATTTTATCCATACTAACGCTACTGACCTTCCGTTTCCGGTCCCCGTTACCTATCCGCCAGCAAATTCGAACTGCGAACTGGATGGAAACCTACCCCGTCTGAAGTTAAGCAGCTTTGGGTCTTACGGTCGTCGTCGTCGTCGTGGCTGTCGTTGTCGTTCACTGCTGGACATTGGAGTATCCATCGAGACACACGCAAGCCTTATGCGTTCTGGCGAAAATCTATGGAAGAAAGCAAACCGTCTACGGGCAAGTCAAGGGCTCAAATATTCCCCACCTAGTCAGACAAGCAGTTTCTTCGCAGCGACCTGAGCTGCGTCTGAAAGTTTTGTGGCCAATAATGGGTGCTGTATTCGTGCCATGCGTCGGGTTTTTTCTCTCCCGGTTCGATGGTTAGAGGCAGTTCCTATCGGACGAATGCTATCGATGACAGTTGGTTGATTGTTGGTTGGAGTCCTTTCTTTTTGCCTATCAGCATTGAAAATAGAGAACGATCCGGAAATACTAATCAAGCAGGCTGACACGTGGCAGGATATAAATGGTTAAAGTATTTGCAAATCTATTGAATGGATTTAGCGCCGGAGGGAAGTTAAGGTAAGGTTTGATTATTTGGAAAATGTATTTGACGGTTATTTCTTTGACGTTGTAACCATGTAGGTATTTAGCAGTAATCGAAGGAATTAGAATAAATGATGTGAGACTAAGTTCATCGAGTCGAGTTAAATTAAACAATTTTAAACTTTTTGTATGTGTCTCATTAAAAGTGATCAGCGATCGAATGTTATTGCGATACATTTCCACCTAGTACTCCTTAGCAGTATTTGCAGATAATCAATAAAAGATAACTTCTTTCACACTACCTATATTCGATTTGATTTCAGATGTCAAAATTATGCTCTTCCCGCCAAAGGGACAAGTGAATCTCTATGTACCTGTCAATTAATCGAAAGGGCAATGACGGAAGTATGAATAATATCGATTTCACCCGTACACTGTCTTTCTAATCATCCACGGTAAAGGACGTCAAGCCTATGTATTTCATTCCTAAAATTCTTTTGGCTTATCAAGCAAGAAATCTTACAAGCCTAAAATGGAAGCTGTGGAAGCCTAACCTTCCTCTATTCAGATTTTGAGGTACTAGTGATGGCATCACATAAATCATGGTCTGGCATGATAATGGTTGGCGACGATGGCGATGCCATCAACCGTAGTTCACTTTCGGCCGTTTCACCCTGATGCTGACCATGCAAATGTCATTGGTAACCGGCGACTAGCTTAGGCTAAGTAGTCTGGATCTCTTTCCGGTCCGGTGATGCTGATAGTGATGGCGGATAAAATCATGCCAACTCTCGGCGTGTTACCGCGAGAGCGTTCTAATTCTGACACGTTTCATGTTTCAGGGTTCTGTCTATGTACACATCCCCATCCTCGTGGCCCGTTTCGTAGTGTCTCATTATCTATGTAGTGCGCCTCTGTCTCGACCGTGCGTCGATAATTTCCAGCATCACGCAATCCGTGGTGCAGGTTCTGCGGGGTGAAATTGTCACAATGCACACGCCAGAAACGCCGGCCGTTGACAGACGGTCGTCCCGTGATATGTGCGAATATTTATGCCCATTCCATCGCATAGCTTGCAGATGTGGAATGGGAATGAGAGTCTGATGAACACGACGAAGGACGAACAATTGCTACCACATTCGCACGTTTTGTGTCGTGTCGGTAGCGCTGCCACTATGATGGATGAGTTCCAGATGAAGAGAATCATCCCCCGTTCGGTTGACGCGCATGTCGTCCTCCCTTTGGCGTACCGATGAAAGACCGCTGCAACGCTAGTCCGTAACGAAGACGTAAATGGCCCACTCCAATGCACCTTTTCCAGCGGGTCGTACCCGAGGGTAACCGTAATACCTGCAGATTGCAAGAATGAACTTCTTGGTCGAGCTCTCTAACCTCATTTGTCCTCCGACCCGGCCCAATTTCCGAGCTCAGTAATCCTAGCGAGGTACCAGATGCGTGCCTCCGGGGCACACATGGCACGGATGGTCGACACCCGGGTACGTGGGATGAGCGTTCTATTCGTCTCTTGTGCGTTCTCGACATCAAGCAGCATCCGAGCAGGACATCCGGGAAGCATCCAACAAATGAGGCTCCATCCGTACGGATCCATGTCCGTCCGTGCCTTCAATTCGGTTTATGAATTCCATCCCACAGTATGTTCCCTTTACCATGCTGACAGCAACTCTATCTTTCTTACCCTTCTTCTCAATACGCCGCACATCGAGGATGGCGAACTATTTTCTGCTTTATGCGATGGCAACCCAAGAGCTATCCAACCTAACGGCCGCATGCACTATGCGTTGCCATGGAGATATTTTACGCGTGGGATGGTAGACGGTTTGTTATGTCAAAAGGCTACTGCATTCGTGATATTGAAGCACAACTCTTTCACTACGTTAAGGAAGTTATTAATGTATTGGAAATACGCGGCCATTTTTTATGAAAAAAAGAAGAATAATTATGACATCTTTTTTTTTAATTTTATATAAAAAATATGTTCACGATATAAAGTTCTATGGAATTTTTCATGTTTTCTCAATATATTATTTTGAATTTGAAACTTAAATAAAATTACTGATAAGCTACAAAACAATTTTAATCAATCATTCATGTTCATGGTTCATGGTTCATGTTTACGTATCTTTGAAAAGTCCCAAATATAGCTAAATATATAGCTTTTGTTATAATTACAATATTACTATGACCGTGTATAGTAGGCCCTGAAACCCACTGTTACCAGCTGCACGAAAAAGCCGCAAGGTCTCGATCGGGTTCGAAAAAAGTGGCGATGGCGTAAAGTTCGATGCACACAGCAGCAAAACGTACAACAATATCAACACAGCAGATCACCACCGCCCGACTCTCAAGGCTCGAACATCAGTGCTCAAGAAACAACCCTGATTATGGCGAGCTCCAACAGCAAGGCACACGACGATGGCTCCAGAGCACCAGTCAGCCTTATGTTGGTAGGACGGACGAATTGGAAGGATAAAGTGCATAAATTATGTATGCGACTATGACACGCTCCATGTACAGTTCGTTTATGTATGTGTGTACGGTCGGTTCGTGCCGGTGTACGTGCCGTCACCAGGACTCCCGCAAAGGCTCTTCTTCGCCACAAGCTGGTGTCGTGTATGTGTGCCCAGGTTCCCAAACGGGTGGAAGTTTTGTGCCAACGATCCTTGTGCCTCCGATGGGAATGAGCAGAACCAAAGCGACAGACCGTTGCGCCAGTGGAAAGTCGGACGGATCCTTTTACGTGGGAAACAAACGCAAAGGCAGGTGGGATAACTACGTTCTAGGAGCAACTTTCCGGCAGTCGTTCGTCTCTCAGCGGTATGGTCGCATAGGTGGAATGAACCAGAAGTCAGCACTGCACAGTCCGTCACTAAACGAAACTCTTTGGTACGATTCGTAACAGCTTGCCGGACTCCAACCTGGGTGCGATTTGGAGGCTCGGAAATGGGGATGTAGTTTAAGATTTATTTGTGACACTCTGCTCGCTTGACGTTCGGTACGTACGTACTGCTGCACTGGTGGAGTTTTTGGCAGCGGAAGAGCCAAAACAACCTCCCCGCCAGTATCGATTGGCTACGAGTGGCTGTCGAAAGTTAACTGACAGCTTGTCGCTCGGTACGCTGAAAACCCGATGACTTCGGGCCACTGTTACACCCGCGTGCAGTATGCTTCCCTTCGTCCTCAAACAGGAAACTTTTCGCGACAAAAACCAATACGAAATGGAGCAGTGAGGGACCGTTACATTGCTTTCAAAGGTCTTCCCTTGTTTCATGAAGTGCAGTACGCGTGCATTTGTGCTCAATTCCGGCTGCTTTTCAGCGGTACCGCTCGTTCGGCGATATCTGCCATCGGGTAGTTAAACTTATTTTTAGTCCGTCAATAAATTATCGATCGAGTGGTAAAGTTTTTTACCCATATACCAAACAGGAATGCTCTTTGCGATTGTTGGGTGTTATGGGATTTTACCAACGAAAAGATCAAACTGCATCTTGAGAGGTGGTGTTTAAATGATGCGCAGTTTTGACATAAGTTGTAAAGATTTTAACACCATGTCAGGTTATCTTTTGTGCGATGACGAAAGATATAAGCGTGAGCACACATCCTCAGTCATGACAGGAAGAAAGATAACATGAGAAGAAACATTTATACGATAAGGAACCAAGCGTAGAGATTTACACCGGTTGGGAGTTTGCGGCGAATAGGTGTAGATCGGTTGGGAGTTATATTGCTAGATGTAAACATTACCAAAGTATTGTTTTCTTATTTATATAATTTAAAAGAAAAGTATAATATATCCGAACTGTGGAGGCGCTTATAAATATAAGAAAACCTCATAAATTCTTTCAGTGAATCTATTAAAAAAATATAATCACATTCCAGTGCAATTCAGATGTGAAGATGTCACACATGTTACATTTATTAGTACATCTATCTCGCGATAATTTCAAACATTTACGCAAAAGCGCAGACAACATAATAATAAGTACAAACATTCAAATTTTGTGACCAATTACTATCCCGAAAATCGCATTTATTCTACACGCGTGTAATGCACTATAGCGTTTATAACACTGATGGGATTTTACACTGCCCTCTGTGTGTGTTTGTGATGTCCATTATTGCACGTTACGATGCATACAGGTTTGATCGTATCTGCCGTGTTCCCTGTTGGTTTGCCGAGTTTATTTATCTCATTGCCTGTGTCCGATGTATTTTTCCGGACAGTGCTTGCACCAACATATATCCTGAAGGTTTGTGATATGTGTATTATCAAAACAAAACGCTTGTCTGTTTGCATTTTGCTTTCCTACATCTACAATGCCAAGCTTCGACAGTGACAAACAATGTTAGGCTACAGTGTTTGTAGATACATGTGTGGTGATTTCATATATTTTCTCACTACTAGTTTAGTGCAACAAAAAAGTAAAGTTTTTAGTTATTTTACAGTAACTATACCTATTAAACATAATTTAGTGTA
>KI423622.1:13754-30962 GCA_000473375.1 Anopheles culicifacies | reverse complement strand
TTATTTCCGGGAACTCTCGTAAGAGCTACTTTATAGATCCATAACAAGTTCCAGGGGTTCAATGGTTTGAAAAGTGTTCAGGAACTGCCGTTGGATCTAGTTAATAGTTGCTCCACCGTACAAACCCGGACAGGAAAGCTTATTATACTTGATAATATGGGATCAGACATCACCGACAAACTGGTGACGGTGTTCCAATATTCAAATCTCAGCCTCCATCTATTAGATCACAGCGAGGCTAGCACCCCCTTTTTCCTCAGCAAAGGTTCAGCGGCGAATCCATTTGTAAGGCGCCGGTACCGGCTTCTTCGTTCACTTAATCGCAACCATACGGTTGCCGGTACACGTCTTGAAGCAGCATCAGAAGTATTGCCATCCCAGCACATCATGACTGTACAGATATCGTTCGATATCAATCTGTCAAGCTATGGCATTCGACACGCGAAGATGCGACCCCATTGACTGTTGAATAAAACATACACGACAGGATGACGGTGTCCAGACTGACGAGGTAGCTGCAGGATGCATTTTTCGATTGCCTTATAATCCCCTCTGGTGTCTCTTCTCTTCGGAGGGGAGTAAACGTTTTATTTTATCATTTTTGTTGGTATTATCCGGAATGATTCTTACTCGTTCTAGAACGCTTTTCGTTGGTTTGGAGCGTTGTACGGTGATTTGTCATTGTTGGAGGAATTGATCACGAACCCACCTCCCATAGGTGAAGTTCTTTTCGGTTCTCGGCAATAAAGAAAGTGTCTCGAGAGCGAGTTGGCAAGGATAGTCCGATTGTTCTGGAGTGGTCGAGTGGTCGAGTAATGCAGTGCTGCAAATGTATACACTCTTCCGCAAGAACAAAATGCATGATGCAAGATATTGCGGATGGTTCTTGATTCATGTAGTGCTACCGGAGGCGCTTGTATTGTTGACTTATGCATGATGCATCCATACGTGGTTGTTCGCTTTATCGGTGAGGTTGCACGGTGAACGGTTTTTTGTTGTTGTTGAATGAATGTTTGAATAAATTCTGGTCTGGTAGCGTTGGTTGCAACATTCAGTTGTGTAACGTTTCATATCAGGTAACGTTCACGTGAAGAATGTTAATCGTGGGATATGGATAATTGATATTTCGTGGCTGTGTGGAGATTATCCATAAGCGGTGGCATTTTGGTGACAGCAAATCGTTATAAGATTATACTTGTTTGATGTGAGTAATGATCCTCTTTTGACATACTCCTTCGCAACATGGAAGATATACTTGTAATGGGTGGATGGAGTCAGTTAAAGGGCCCAAAAGAGCTGCATTAACTTAGAGATCCTCAATTCTCAGTATTCTTTATTTGAAGGTCCCGAAGATCCCCAAATTTGGACCTCTTTTGTCCCATGACCTTTGCTATCTTCATCAGGTCCGAGATAGTCTATGTCAGAGGACTTTTTGGAACAAAGAGTCGAACAAACAAATTTATGTTTGAGGAATTACGATTTTTTGGATTTTTCGCAGCTAAGCACTAAGAAGTAGTATTTGACTAAGCGCTAATATCGTTTTAGTACTTACATTATGTTAAAAGCCTAAGATTATTGCGACAAAAGATCACAATTGGCTTAAGAGCATTCCAATTCTTTTATCAATTTGCCTGATACATTCATACTTCTACGCAGTAGCTTATCTAATGATAGGCGGAGTATGTTGCTGCCAAAAAAACCCGGAGAATCACTTTTATCACTAGTAACCTTGGACCAAGCTCCTTTATCTATCCATTTAGGGGCCACCTTTTAAAACGTATTGATCTTCTTCTTCTGCTGTGGCTCTACTACCTCAAGAGGTCTCGGTCTGCTATTTCAGGCTTTCGTGACCCGCAACAGGATAGTCAGTCCTGCGTACGGGGGAACGGCCCGAATGGGATTCGAACCTCGGTCCTGCCCGTCGGAAGACCTCCTGCCCGTTTTAGTACTTACATTGTGTTAAAAGCCTAAGATTATTGCGACAAATGATCGCAATTGGTTTAAGAGCATTCCAATTCTTTTATCAATTTGCCTCATACATTCATACTTCTACGCAGTAGCTTATCTAATAGCGGAACGGAGTAGCGGAGTATATTGCTGCCAAAAAACCCGGAGAATCACTTATATCACTAGTAACTTTGGACCAAGCTCCTCTATCTAACCATTTGAGGGCCACCTTTTAAAATGTATTGATCTTCTTCTTCTTCTGTGGCTCTACTACCGGTAGCTCTACAAAGAGGTCTTGGTTTGCTATTTCTGGGTTTCGTGACTTGAATGTAACCGCAATATGATAGTTAATCCTGCGTACAATAAAACGCCCCCCCCCCATTCGAAGACCGGCACCGCTATCTCCTCGGCCACTGGGCCGCTCCGTATTGATCTTCAATTCTATACATTTTTCATGTAAGTACTCAGAAGATCACCTCCTCTCCCTCGTCCTTGGCAGGCTTTTCCAGATGTGACAAAGTGTGTATGGTAGATATGATTACTGATTAGGCCTCCATTTTGATTCCCATTGGAGCTTGGACCAGCCTCTTGTCAAAGGCCAGCCATTGTAACCTTAATCTCGCTAACTTAATAAAACAGTGATAGTGTATAAGATTTCAGAACGAAAATTTATGACGAACGAATTGAGACTAGGTGGAAGTCAAGATAACTATTTGTTTTATAAGTCGAATACATTGAATGTCTCGTAAAAAGGAGCAAGAATATTGGTCTCATTTGCTCCAAGAATGGCGAAAGAATTGAAATTAAAAAAGGCATAATACGAATTCGTTTCATTTCATAACTGTCCGTTGCAAGTCACCACTTTCCGGCAACCATTTGCGGGAAGTGGAGTTATGATTGACGTGAGCATCAACCAACTCTCAACACGATGTAATTACGCACCTTTTTCGTGTTGCAATCGATCCATAGGTAAGAGCGTCTAGGAGCGGGTAGAATGCAATTTGCCTCCGTACACAACGACGCGGTTCCCGGCTAAATCAAATTACAGGGGAGACCCGTCCGATCAAGGCAAGCATCTTTGCTAGTCGTAGTAATGGAATGGCACACGTTCGGTGTTCGGTGCTACTGTGGACGTTCTTACTAAGCGCGAGTGCACGATTCTAACGGTGCATCACTCACACCGGCATGCAGCAAAATGGTTGAGGGTGTATCGCTGAGTTCCTCCAGCACAGTGCGCTACAACACTACAAACAAACGAAGCGCTAAAGCATGGTGCAACGAATGCAGCACTCGAGGGGCACCTGTAAGCCCATCGCTAGTTGCAGGCATTGCGTAACACTCTGCTGCTGCACTTCAAAGTGTTGCGGCATGATGTGATGGCGCGTTGTCGCGACGACGGTCCACTTGTTTATGAACGCGTACGTACGCGTTCTACTACCGTTGGCGGCGCTAACGTTGTTTGTTTGCACTGGACTGTTTGCTCATATCGCACAGGAATCGTTCCACTATGGCAGGTTGCTGTTGTTATGATCGGTTGCCGGAATCATATTTGCCTGCTGGTATTGTCGAACGCGGATCCGTTGTCCGGAGACTTGCTTATCGATGAATTTTTTCTGTTTTTTTTTGGTCACACTCCTAACCACAATGTAACCGGATGCCTAATGGTGGTTCAAATCTCGCTGTAATTCAGTTCAGAGTAATTGAATGACGTAAACGAAAACTGATGGTATCAAATGTGCCCAATGGAATTCATTAGGGAATCCCACAAATAATGGCTACGTTAAACATTTGTACAAATGTAGTCCGATTATAGACCGAAGACTTTAATATCAGGAATACATTGCGCAAGAAGTGAAATTAAAAAAAAAGACTTACCTTTGAGGCCAAATAAGTAATGACGAGGTCTTTTGCGCTCTTGCGTCACTTATAATTCCAGAAAATGTAAATATCTCCAGAAAGCTGTAAAACAACACGTGTTTGGAGTCTTTTTTTTTTAATTGTGGAGTTATTCTCCATTCTCCACCGGTCTATCGTGGGTTGCGAGGAAACAAATAGAATTATGGTATGTTTCACGCGTCATCGTTTCAGATTTTGTTTTGGTGAGCTATAAATGTTTGCTCATGCTCATAATTGATTGTTAACACAACTGTATGGACGTATGGAAAGGCTCAGAAGTACCTTTTCTTTTTCGTGGAATTGTAACTCTTGGACTTGTGGCTTTTAAGTGGTCCAAGCAGTGGTGGATTAACTTATGAGCGGAGTTGGTGGCCACCAGGGGCCAGGGGGACCTCGTCGTTCAGCGGAGACTCCCCATATTTTGATAATGGACCAAGGTGTCATAATGTTGGAGGCCTCAACTGCCATTCCGACAGGGCCCTCTAAAGAGCTTAATTCGCCACTGAGTCCAAGCTGAACAGTCAGTTCAGAGTGTGGGAGAAAGCGTTCCGGAATCGACCTTGTTATGTGAAACCATGTTTCGACTAAAGTCTATTTCTAGAATTTTGGATCTTCTTAGTTCTTCATTTCATTATGTCTCACACTTTTTAATGTACTTGGATGTTTCTTGATTTTTCTCTTCAGATTATCAACACAGTAGAAAGCTACTCTACAGCTCCAGCCAATCTAAAGCATGGCCCTTCGATCCGATGATATATTGTGTCAACGATTGGAGCATTCACTTCCGTGCTATCTGTTTGCGAACGTAACCTAATCGAGAGAGAGAGAGAGAGAGCAAACAAACCCTTGAAAACTCCCGAATTACACATCTCCACACAAACACAAACGCGTTTCGAGCAGTGTTGGAAGTAGCCATAGTGATCCTTCATGTGCGTAGTGGCCCATTACTCCGCTAAGGACACGTATTGTTTTATTTTTTAGGAGCTTAAGATAAGCCAAACTCAGATCCCATTCCGCCTGCAACAATTGCGAAGAAGCAAAGTGTTGCAGCTCTAGTTTTGGTTATCCTGTGCGCACGAGTTTGCGTGTCCGGCTAAAAGATTGAGGAACTAAAGCACAACCCCGGCCGGGGGACCCTGTTCGGTGAGGTGGAGGGGTACGGCGGGTCGATCGATCTCGATCACCATCATCATCACCATCACCATCATCACCACCATCACACGGATTCGTACTCGGCCATGGATGAAGATCCTGACGACAAGGATGATACGAAACGGTAAGAAGGGGCAATTCCATCCCCCTTAGTCGAATTTCTGATGTACTTATGATTTCGTGTGCTCGTTTTTTCCAGAAAATCTCGCAATCTCAGTGAGAAGAAACGGCGCGATCAGTTTAATCTGCTGGTAAACGAGCTTAGCTCGATGGTGTCGTCCAATAGCAGAAAGATGGACAAGTCCACCGTCCTGAAGTCAACGATCGCATTCCTCAAGAGCCATAACGAGATTGCGGTCCGCTCCCGGGTGCACGAGATTCAGACGGACTGGAAACCATCGTTCCTCTCGAATGAGGAGTTTACCCACCTGATTCTGGAAGCGCTGGATGGGTTTATCATCGTGTTCTCCTCCACAGGGAGAGTGTTTTATGCATCTGAAAGTATTACCTCGCTGTTAGGGCATTTACCGGTAAGGAGTGACTGAGAACTATCTACGAGTTGCGTAGGAAGTGAGCTAATGTTTTACGTTTCCCTCTCCAGAGTGACCTCCTGAATATGACCGTGTACGATATGGTGTACGAGGACGATCAGAACGATCTGTACAATATATTGCTAAACCCGACGACTGTTGTAGACCCGCTGCAGACGGGCATTAGTCGCGAGAATCAGGTGACGTTTTCCTGCTACATAAAGCGAGGCACGGTGGATTATCGGGCAGATGTGTCGTACGAGCATGTCCAATTCACGGGCTATTTCCGTAAGTAACCTTGTGGACGATGTCTCATATTGGGTGAAGCTTAAAGGTAGCGTTCAACCGTTCAATTACTTGCAGGAAGTGACGTCGACACGGAATCGCTTATGACGACGTCCCGGTTTAGTGGCTACACGAGCGATGCCGACTCGCGGCTCGTGTTTGTCGGTACGGGACGGCTACAGACGCCCCAGCTCATTCGTGAAATGTCGATCGTGGACAACACGAAGAGCGAGTTCACGTCCCGCCACAGTCTCGAGTGGAAGTTCCTGTTTCTCGATCACCGTGCGCCACCCATCATCGGTTACCTCCCGTTTGAAGTGCTGGGAACTTCCGGGTATGACTATTATCATTTTGACGATCTGGAAAAGGTGGTGGCTTGTCATGAAGCATGTAAGCTCACAGTCTTAATAAATTTTACCGACCGCGTACGGTTGAGTCAGCACGTGCACTAATGGCTGGTCCGCTTTCCCCCTTTTCCCACCGTTCTTTCGTCGTAGTGATGCAGAAAGGCGAAGGTACCTCGTGCTACTATCGGTTTCTTACCAAGGGTCAGCAGTGGATTTGGTTGCAGACACGGTTTTACATCACCTACCATCAGTGGAACTCGAAGCCAGAGTTTGTCGTGTGTACGCATCGAGTCGTGAGCTACGCGGATGTTATGAAGCAGATGCGTAATCAAACGGCAGGTGACAGCAAGTTCTCGGAGGACGCGGACAGTATCAGTGTACACGGTGTGGAGCGAAAGTTTCAACAATCATCCTCCCAAAGTTTGCTGGCCACTTCACCGTGGAGTTCGAAGAGTTCCCGCACATCCCGGGTAGCTCCGACGCCTGGTGTTTCGCCCACGGGCCTATCGAATCGTGGTCGACATCGGTACAACACGTACCATGGTCCGGGGTCAGATTCGGCAACGTCCATTTCTACGGAATCTCATACCAGTCGTCAGTCGCTGGTAACGCAACATTCGGTAATTTGAAAATGCTTTTGTGAACTAAAAATGGTGTACTAAGCTAGTGTTGTTTTCCTACGTTTTAGCGTTCTCGCATGCGTACCAGTACGTTCCCATCGAAGGTATCATCACACGGTAGTCAATCGGACAGGAATTCCGTGTCACATTTCCTGCTGCAGCAACCACAGCAACAGTCGCAACAGAATGTGGGACATCATTTACAGCCGGCACAGCTTCAGCAGCAGCAGCAACAACAGCAACAGCACCTTCAACAGCAACAGCATCAACTTCAGCATCAGCAACAACTTCATCAACAATCACATCCACTGATGCAGCAGCAGCAGCAAATGCAAGGACATCAAGGACCCCAGCAGCATCAACCGTTGCAGCAACAGCAACCACAGCACCCAGCGATGATTCAAAACCCACCGGTAGTTGAAGTTTACCCACATCAACTGCAAGTCCAACACCCTCATCAGCAACCGTCTCAACAGCAGGTACATCAACAGCAGGTACATCAACAGCAGCAACAGCAGGTAGCTTCGCTTCAACAGCAACAATCAGCTGTACAACAGCAGCAACAACAACAGCAGCAACAGCAACAACAACAGCAACAGCAGGCCATTCCTCAACCGTCTGCCGCTGCAGCGATACGTCCACCGGCCACGATCATAACCCCACCGGTAACGCAAATCATCACCGCGACCGGTTTCATCGAACCGCAACAGTATTTGACGGCCATACCGGTACAGCCGGTGGCTGGCTTTACGGAAACTGCACCCGGAGTCCTTTCGCCGATTCAGTCCACCTCCCCGCACGGTGCGTACGCTGTCGCCCATCATCCTGCAGTCACCGGGACGGGTGGTGTTGTCCTAACGCCCAGTCAAAACCAGGTGCAAGATCAGTTGCAACGAAAGCACGAAGAGCTGCAGCATTTAATACTGCAACAGCAGGAAGAGTTGCGTCGTGTACAGGAACAGCTACTAATGGCCCGGTACGGGTTACTACCGTCTATCGTTTCCCTCCCCTTTCCACCTGGAACGGGCAATGGACCAGGACCCGGACCAAGTGTTGGACCGGGCGGTGAGCGTTGCAATAGTGGTGGTCCGTTTCTTCAAGCCCATCACCAGGCGGCACATGGGAACTCATTTCATCATCACCATTACCATCCAGCATCGGCACAGGCACAGCATGCTCCTAGTCATTCGGGAGTGCTACATGCACAACAGTCACAGCATCACGCTCAGCAACAGCAGCAGCAGCAGCAGCTTGCCCAAGAGCAACAACTGTGTGTTGTTCCGCCGGATCAGAAACCGATTCTGCATTCCGATCCGGAACAGCTCAACTTCACCGACACCGGACAGGGGAAGTTACCGGAACCGAATGAGATGATATCGTACATGCAGCTAACGCCTGTCCCACTGCATCACCTACAGCAGCACCAATCAAACCAATCATCGTCCACATCAACACCCGCCTCATCCGTCCTAAACCAGCAGCAAAAGCATCAACAGCATCAGCAGCAGCAACAACAACAGCTCATGCAGATGGGTGGTGCCCCACCGGACGCTGCTGGAACTGGAACGAGTGGGAATGGTGGTAACACCAACAACATGGGCTTGCTGCAGTATCAGATGGCGCAGGAACAGGCGCAAATACTATTTACCTCCGGCATGGAACAACAGCAGGGTCAGCAACAGCAGCAACCACCACCAGCTCAACAGCAGCAACACCAAGGGGCAGGTAGTTCCGATGCCGGATCACGGACCTGTCCCTCACAAACTAGTGAGATGTAGAGAGGGAGGGAAAAATGATCGAGCTTACCAACAACGAAACAAGGAAAGACAGGGAAGAAACAGGGACGATTCCTTCCACTAGATGAAGGCTTGCGTTACAAATGATTTGTAACACACCGTATGAACCCCCCATTTGTATGAATATATAAGCGACGAGGTTTCAGCTTGTCCAGCCACCAAAGAATAATATTCCATAGTGCAGATTAGCGTTTATATACTGCGTAAACTGTACAACTATAGTAACTACTACTAGCCCTTATTGAGCCATTGTACTAATTAGCATTTGTGTAAGTATGTAGCGAAAAGCGATGAAATCCTCTCTCGATATTGGAAACAAAGAGGGAGTCAGAGAGAGAGAGAGAGAGAGAGAGAGAGAGAGAGCAAAGGGAAAAGTGTGTAGAGGATAGTAAACAAAATGTGGTGATAAATGGAGGTTTCTTTTCGGGTGTAAGTATAGGATCACCCGTCCGGAGAATCGGTCGTTTTAGTCGGTTTAGTACAAACCAAAAAAGGATAGCTATTAGTACCGTGACGTATCCATACACACACAGACACACATAGGCACACAAGTAACAGGGTGTGATGAAACATTTTGGACATCAGTGTATTTTGCACATTATTCTATTTTTGCATTGTTTTTGGAGGACAACAAGGACACTTTTACCTTTACTGCGATGTCGAAGGAACTTTGAGAAGGTAGTAAAGGTAAGTAGACAGGGTCCCTGTAAAAAGGGGATAACAGTGCTTATGGTTTGCAGTGGTTAGGATGAAGTGTGTATGAAGACTAAATAAATGCCGATGTAGGCGAGGGGATGAAAGCGAAACCATTTCGCGTATGTTTCTGATTACAATGAAAGAACTCAGTTTTTGTGACATCCTCTAGCGCATTCTGTTAGTACTCAGCTTAACGTTTTTAGAACAATCGTCTTTATCTATTAATTATTTAATTCATGAGTTAATAACGCAATTAATCATTGATCTTCAGACATTCGGGAATTCTCAAATATTTTAGAACTAAAATATTAAGTATTTGACTTCAGACTTTAGCATTTGCAGGGTGCTCAGTAAGGTTGAATACACTTGAAGTGTGGGTTTAAATTTTCAATGAATAAGATATTATTTTATTCATTAATTTTTATTAAAGTTCTGCCTTTTTAGAACGTTTCTGACGTATAAGCTGGGAGCATTCTCTTTGGTTGATATTCTGGTCTAAGCTCCAGCGAGTAGACTAGGTAAACTAGGTAATCAATCCTGGGGATCAGGTATTGGATATCCAGATTGATACTCGTATGAATCCGTAGCTAGCGCAGCACGGTTGTTCCGAGTGGCTAGATCGAATTACATGCAATAAAATTCAGACTGAGGAAAATAGCAGAGGTTTTGGAGATGAAAATTACTTTTCTGATCCCAAGGTTGTCCAACTAGAGAATCTTCTGAAGGTCCTTCACGGATAGCCAACATTAGACACTCTCCAGCGCTCTCCGACACCACCTTGAGCTCGAGCTATAGTTTTGTTCTTCTCCTTCCCTTCTGGTGTTTGACCTGTTCGGCATCGTCCAACGGTGCTCACTATTTGCTTTCCTCCCTTGGCAGGAGGTCCTCGTGGTTTTCACCATCAGCCCGTGCCACTTCTTCCCCAGCAGTGGATCTGTTCGGCAGAGTCCAACGATTGCTGCTGTTTCCCTTCCCCTTCCCGGAGTAGGCCGTACCGTACACTCTTTTTGTGCTTTGTGCCCCAGCTTGAGACGATCGTTAAAAAAAAATTGTTCGCGGTACGCACCTGATCCATTGCATATTAGAAATATGCTACTTCAATTGGTCCATTGTGCCCTCTAGATATCAGCTCTGCTTGACAAGTATCTACAAAACTTAAATAATAGTCCAGATGATTAAGATATGGGAAGCTGGGAGGCCACAAAGTCTGGTTGTGGAAATCTGTGAAATTCCTTCAACTCGACAGCTCGACGATTTTCGAGGTGTGGGGCGGTGCATTGTCCTAGAAAAAAGGCGTAATTGTCCCTCCCAAAGAGGTCCCAAATACCCGACACCACAACCTTCTCCAGAGGCTAGGTTTAGTAAGACTAATAGTTTCTTGTCCAAAACCATGAGCTCCTGGCCTGTGTGCCTGCAAACGAATAATTTATGACGTCACGATATTTTTACATCTTGTGCAGTAAAAAAAGCAAGTCAATAATTTGCTCGATGGATAGCTTATTCCAAAGGCTAAAGCTGATACAAATATAAACACATATAATGCACAAGAACGGCGGCGGCTTAACCCATGGGCGGAGATGGCGGCCGCCAGGGGTTTCGTCGTTCAGCGAGAACATAATGTTGGGGGCTCAACTGCCATTCCACCAGGGGCCTCCAAAGAGCTTGATCCGCCACTGACTTTACCTACACTACCATGAACTACTACCATGAGTACTATTCGAACTTATTGAACACTCTTTGAGGATTCATAAATCTTACTTTATAGATTCCAAAACAGTATTCATTAAGAGATTCATCAATCCGAATCAAATTCATCATAAAATACTTTCAATTGTTTCTAGGAGTGGTTCATTTAACAAATACCACTAAATTAAACTTTAAATCCAAGTCAGTAATTACCGTGGTGGATTCGAATTTGAATTAAGCTATAAGCGCCTGAAAGTATGCAATGTAAGGATGTTCGCCATGTGGAGTATCACGTGTTGCAATCGTGTAATCGTGTTTTACTTTGTTTTTCTACAAAAAAAAAAACAATTCGATTTTTTATTTTTTTTAAGTTTCCTTAAATGTATTAAAACAATAATCCAATTCAGATTCAGATTCTGCTTGTCTACATGCAGGGAATGGATTGTTCTCAAGACACATTCTGACGGACGAAACGAAACGAAAGCAGTTCAAAACAATCTTTATGTATTCTATGCATCCATCTTTACGTGATATTGTGTACATGCCTAATGACTAAAGCGTACCATTTTGTCTATTTTAATCATCCGAACATGTGAGAGTCATGTCCCAAAATTGATAAGCTAATCAATATTTTGGGAGGCGCGACCTGGAGTTTGTTATTGGGTCCTCTACTAACCTGACGAATCACAATGAGAAGACTTGCTGCAAATATTATGTTTTCTTTTGATAATGAACAGGAAAATATGCCAAACGGTATATCATTTTGCAACTGCGACTAATTAAAAGTAAGTAGAAGTAGCACTATACTAAAGCTCAGCGCAGGCAGGAGCGAACCATCAGAAGCAATTGGTGAAAACCGATAATCAGCTCGTGAGCTGACCTTGCGACCGGTTCCGCATGATCGCATTGCCAATTGGCCGAAACCGTGACACAGTGAAATCGCACTTTCGGTGTGTAATGTTTGTTTTTTTGTGTGTTTTTGTTGATTGTACTCGGCAGACGAAAAAGCCAATCATTAAAACGAATCTCGGGTGTGCGATGGCCTTTGTGCGTTGTTTTGTGCAAAGTGGCGTCTTACTTTTGATTTGTAGCGTGTCAACATTATCAACATGGCTTCAGAAACACGACGAATACTACACGTATTTGCAAGAAGCATGAAAACAACACGTTTGTAAAAGTAACAAAGTATGGTTTTTATTATTCACCATTTAGCTTAATCCTTTTTTTTTGGGGGGAATAACACTTATAAAATAAATGTTTAGAAATCTCGCTCTTCTCTTCCTCTCCGCAACACAAAACGCTTATAAAAACTTATCTAAAAGCACCAGCATTGTACTGTGTGTGTGTGTATGGCTCATGTAAACTACCCTTATAGCTTCTTAAACGCATTCTGCAACACCTCGAACTCGTTGTGTATGTTGCGCATTAGGTTCGAGATTTGTGGCACCGAGTCGAGAATTTCGATGCTCTGCGTGTACGCATCGTACCGAACACCGAACGGGCGGGGGATCGTATTGGCGTAATTGATCATCTTCTGGATCGCATCCTCAAAGCTGTCCGACACAAAGTAAACGGGCTGATACTCCGTGATTGGGTACTTTTGTTCGCACGTCTTAGCTGGATCGAACTCGCGGAGTTCCGGTTTGTCTGTAAGACAGTACTGGAGCTCACCGAACGATGAGAGCAAACCGGCACCGTAAGCCTTCAGTTCACCATTCTGACGACACATACCGTACTCGACCGTAAACCAGAAGCACTGCAAAGAACGGGCGAATGGAGTTTTATTAGTTGAAGTGCCCAGAGTGTTGAAATGTGATGGTGACTTACCGTGGCCAACTTCTCCACAAACTCATCCGGAGCACCAAGCGATGCTAATCCGATCTCCTGCGAGAACTGCGCGAATGACGGATCGGCAAAGAGGGGCGCATGGCCGAGCAGCTCATGACATACGTCCGGTTCCGGTGTGTAGAGCGGTTTGCTCGGATGCCGTATGTACTGCGTCGAATGGAACACACGGAATGCCAACCCGGCGAGGAAGTCTCGGGACGAAAGCAACCCAGCAACGGGACGCAGCGTAAATCCGGTACAATCCTTCAGGAAGTTGGACACATCCTCCAACTGAGGGATATTGTCCTCACGGTAACCACAGTTCTCAATCAGCAGTGGAAAGACGTGATTGTGCTCGCGGCAGGCATGCGTCGGATAGAGCTTCGTCAGATTACGGAACACCGTGCGCCAGGTGTTGGTTTCCTCCTCCGTGTAGTCCACGTGTGGCAACGGTTGACCGTGCTTGTAGTTGAAGGCAATATCGGCAAAGTACTTACGACGCTCCCGGTACGTCTGATCGGTAAAACCGGGATGATCGGAATCCAGCTCCGCACCGTACGAAAGGATCTGATTAGCGAACCGATCCAGATCACGGATACGCCGAGGGAACCACGGAACGGTAGCTGTTGGCAACACAAAGGGACACTCAATTAGATCCACAGCTCAAGAGAACTAGCGCCTCTTCGATGCTTACCTTCATTATCCTTGTAGTCACGCGAGATAATGTTGAAGTAGTTGCTGCGCTCCCGGATTGCCTCAATGGCGGGCCCAAGTGCACCACGCTTAGCGTCACACTCCACCATAAACTCGTACCCGGGTCCACGGGTAGACGAACGGGACTCGATGTGGAGCAGATTCACACGATGGTCTTCGAAGATTTTGAGCATCTTCGCCAATGCTCCCGCCTCTTCCTGCTCGGGCGAGAAGATGAGACACACGTTCTTTGCCTCGGCCGCATCGTGTCCCTCCATGATGTATGAGCCGCCTTCCTTGAGGGTGGGCTGTATATGAACAATTGATTACAAGACGTAGAGCAACGTGTCAGACAAAAGACGAGCACTAAAAGCACACTAAAGTTAACTGAACGAGAAGTATATGAACAAGTATAGCAGAAGGATTGTAAAACACTGATCACCGATCGGATCGCGTACTGGCGCTTTATATGTGACCCTCTCTCCACCGCTCTGCGTCAACGTCTGCCCCAAGGAATTAGATCTCGGACGCGGTTCGGATTTCCCACACCATTTTACCCAGTAGCGGTTAATGGCGTTTCCGTATTGGCTTTTGTTTTGCTTTTATGTCGTATGATGAAACAATCGAACGCGATTGCCACCGATTCGGTGTACGTTTGGTGATGATGGCGTAGTAGCGAAAGTACCCAGGAATTCTGTACCATCATATGACGCACAGTTTCGATGGTTGGTTCTTATCATTGGGGTTTGCTTTAAAAAATAAAACGGAAGTCGCTTGCTACAAAGTGAACATTACGCACGAAACCTTCCCCCCGTGTGTGTGGACGGAGTCAGAGCCTGGACGGAGATGGTTGGTTGGATGGAACTTGGAGAGTGGGAAAACCTGTTCACATTCATCATGACGCTGCTGACATTGACGGGTGATTGCACTTCGCTCTGTGGCCAATTTGCAGAGACGCTATCGGCACTTGAGGCGTGAGGCCGACTTATGCAGCAGCAGCAAGTGAATGCGGAATGCAAGCACAGTTCTTTGGTTCTTTGTTGATTGTTACTTGGCATTACAAAAAAAGGTCACAGAGGGTGGGGAGCTCGAATAATTATGTTAAACACAGCAACTAAGTCTTTTCTAACAGTAACTCGTTCATTTTCTTCTTTGAATTTCCAATTAGCTGTACAACCGTTAGACTAATCAAGAAACGCATCAGAAAACTAATACATCTGAATTTTTCCCTTTCCTTTAGCCTTATCGATCGAGAAAGGAAGTCGGGAATATTCGAGCAGTTTCACACAGTCGATCGTACGTACCCCCTGCGATTCCTGACGTCCGTACATGGTAACGATGGTGTAGTTTTCAATGCGAGTGCGAGATTAAGCAACTTTAGCACACACTTCACTTTCACCTGCTAATAAGCGTAACGATCACTGATCACGTTAGTAAGAGCACACCACGAAACTGTGCGTACCGAGCCAAGCGGTTGTCCAGCTAGTAATGTGTCGGTATGACACCAAGAAGGAAGCATTTAAGTCGCCGTTTTACCACACACACAGGCAGGAGCGATAGCGCAACAGAGATCGAACGATCTAGTGATCTCTGCCACCAGTGGCTGTACTCTTAAAAATGGTCCTGTTTTGTGTGTTTGATGGCGTCAATAGCTTACGGCTGTGAAAGAGGCTGATAAGCAACAACGGGGTCTGCAGAACGATCGATGGTTCTAATGCGGCCTGCTGTTACCCGTGTGCGTTACTTAACGCTGTGTGCGTATGCGTTATCGGGGCAGATTAACCGAAACGCGAGAGGAGAGACCGACGGCGTGTGTGAACCGGTCAGAGTTGAACACTGAGACACTAATTGGTGCTACCAAATTGTCACATCCCGACGGTTTATCGGTGGGGCAGAGCTGCCGCGTGAACGCATTCATGCGAGCAGATAATCGCTTATCGGCTTCCTCAAATTCAAACTGACCGTTTGGGTTGGGCCCCAGGACCAATTAAAGAATCAATTAGTGCGTACGTGCCGGAGCTGGTGTTACTGGGCGTCGGAACCGAACAACAAATCGGAGTGATGTATTGTTTTTGTATGTAAGGGATTGCTGATAATACGAGGTGAGTGTTGTTTTGAAAGGTTCATGATCTGAGGGTGTTGTTAGGGCGATGTTTTGTTGCTATTTATTTACGTTCTTATTGGTGCTAAAAAAAACTTACATGTTATTAGTTTTTGGAGTATAATATGTTGTTAGATGAGGATGTTAATGTCAATATTTAAAATGAATTTTAATGTCGAATTCTTATACCCTTTCTGGAACACTACATTACCTTATCGATATCCTGATTTAATCGATACATATTTGATTAGCAAACTCTTAAACGCTTTATGCACTCTGAACAATCTCACAGGATATTCAGGACTGTAAGTTTCCTTCTGGTTGCGTCCACACCGCACGAAAGTAAAAGTACAACTGAACGATCGTTCCGGTGTTCTGAGTGTCGAATCTGTTCACCATCCAACCGTCGTGCAGTCGTTTGGACGAGTTCAACGTGTTACTGGATGCTGCGAAGGAGGAGGAGGTACTGTGATAGGTCGTCCCCGCCGTGAAACTACTGCATCAGATAGTAACAAGATAGACGATTGACGAAGGCTCGAATGGTAATTAGGAAAACAACAAAACTACTGCACCGCTGACGCTCTAGATGCATCTAGAGGCGGCGCATTTTTTGTGCAAGTGATGGAATGCAATTGCGCAGCTATGGAATTTTATTGCAATCAAAGCACCTGGTCAGATATTACACGTGGGGGACATCTTGGCGCTTAAGCATGTGGTCCGAAGCACGTGGAGTAGTAATGCAAATAGCGGCATTTGCATAGCAGTTGCATACATTAAGGACCATTGTTTTATAGATAAGGGAGTTAGTGCGGACTGGTGAGTGTATGACACGTTTCCTTTTGTCGAATGCAAATCCTTTTGGCGTGAATTTGTTTTATCCTATAATAAATCCAATATTATACGAACAATTATTATCACGATTCATTTTAGCGAAATTATTAATAGATAGGAATTTTATTAGCCGTTAGATTTCAAAACAGGTTTTTACCATAGTGAGCAAAATGCTAGACAAGTGAGAAGAAACTGCGCGATGGTGAGAAACGAGCAAGAATGAGATTTCGCTACCGTCCGCTAGATGGCGCTAGCAATTGAATTACATCTTTGAAATAGCCGTTGTTTTTGTGTTTGATTTGTTCGAAATATTAATTTTATAGAGAATTAGAACTATTTGCAAAAACAAATCTGATTTATAAGTTGAAAATATTTAATTAATTTTATTTAAAATTATTGTACAAACTCACTTCGAGCCTAAATTAATTCAAAATGGCTATTTTAATTCATATAGTAACTAATAGAGTTATTAGATTCGAATACAATTAGTTTTAAGCTAACGTTTGTAAGGATTTGATGAGTAAATGCTTAAAATAATACTTAAAATAATAACCAACAGCTTCCCAATCACCGCTCACTGTGCATGAGTACCAAAGGGCATGCGCACGCCGACCGTTCTGTGGTGGAGAAGATGATGCACTTGCCATAACTTCGCGTTCGCTGGTCGGCTTCAGTTTCCGCCAGAAAGCCATTACGACATGAGGGCACGCGTTCGTTAGTCGAGCAGTGTCGGTTACGGAATCAGCTTGTGTATTGTTGTTGGTGCACGTTTAACATTTCTCCGGTAATAAGCGCCACTGG
>KI423622.1:0-13654 GCA_000473375.1 Anopheles culicifacies | reverse complement strand
GATTCGAATACAATTAGTTTTAAGCTAACGTTTGTGAGGATTTGGTGAGTAAATGCTTAAAATAATACATAAAATAATAACCAACGGCTTCCCAATCACCGCTCACTGTGCATTGGTACCAAAGGGCATGCGCACGCCGACTGTTCTGTGGTGGAGAAGATGATGCACTTGCCATAACTTCGCGTTCGCTGGTCGGCTTCAGTTTCCGCCAGAAAGCCATTACGACATGAGGGCACGCGTTCGTTAGTCGAGCAGTGTCGGTTACGGAATCAGCTTGTGTATTGTTGTTGGTGCACGTTTAACATTTCTCCGGTAATAAGCGCCACTGGTACACCTGCCAGGATAACATTTAACCAGACCGTGTACTTTACGAGAGGAGTAGAGCCTTTTCCTGTGCTCGATGGAGAACAACTGACCACAAAACAAAAACGAAAAAAAAAACTAAATAAAGTACAACCTGTGATCATCTTCTACCGTCTGTTATTAAAGCCCATCATCTAAGGTTCCCCGTGGAGTTGTGTCCTTTCGAACCGAACGGTGGAGTGTGTGTTTGATTTTTCTCGTTCCGGGGCTTCTACCGTAACACGTGAATGCCGTCGTGCCTCCAATTATGTGCGAGAGTGTCTGTGTGGTTCAACCAAAAATCAACCGAAAGGACATTGCGTTCGCCGTTCCCGAAAGTAGCCAACGGTTGTCGGATTTCGTACGGCCGCCGTTTCGTTCTGGGATCGGCCGGGGAAGTTTGCTCCCAACGGTGAACAAATAACACAAAACAATCTTCCCACCCCCTTCACGCTTCACCCCCTGCTGGCACATGTGTGGGGGGGATGGGGTCGAGGGGTTTGAAATCGTAAAGGTTCGTGCATTGTACGTGATTCTTCGCCTTCTCGCTTAAGCTTACCGATCGCCGGTACCGGTGCCGGCCGTTGCCGGGTACAGGCAGCGGATCAAAATTATAAGCGAAGGACACACAACAAATGACCTTTTCTTTCCGCGGAGGGTTGTTGGGTGCGTAGAATCTTCTACGGGTAGATATGGAATCGAATTCGTAAAAACCGAAAAATCCCGTGCTTGGGGAGGTGGAACTGTTTCGAGTAGATCAAAGCAAATCGTGATACTTTTATGACATTCGCTTTTCATTATTATTATTATTTTATCCGGTTCATCTATGTGGTGGTGGGGAATTGAATGGATTTCCCTTTCGTTTTTTTTTTGCATTTATGTATTTTTTAAAACATTTTATTGTCAGAAATAAATTAATTTCCATTTTAGCGTTATAAGGTGAAATCCCTATTTGGAAGGAAAGTATTTTAATTTAATTTAAATTTTCTTTTTTCTCACACCACCGCATCGTGTGCAATTGTGAAAATGCTATAATAATATATTCACCTTCCACGTACGACCGGATGCCACTATTTCGGTGCATCCTAGGCTAGATGAGTAAATTAAATGAATTTCCTCGAAAGCAAACCTCAGGATGCAGGAAGAATTACCCCGCGCCTCCAAGGACCGGCCATCCCAGGGACCGGTAAATGGCATGCCACATTTTTCAAGTTGCCCCATACTCGAACGTGCTTTCTTCCCATATGAGCAGCCGAAGCAAGATTCGAAATGTTGTTGCAGTTTCTTTTATTTCACTATCTGTGTGTTAACCCCCGTTTTGCTGATCTCCCATTCCTTCTTCACAGATACGAATGCATTTCGCTTGATAAACATATCCACGTGTGCATTTCACTGTGTGTGTATTTGTGTGTATGTGTGTGAAGTGTGTGTGTGTGTGTTTTTGCAGGAAGGAAAAAAATAAGAAGAAATAAGCCGATGCGAACGTGCCCTGCCTATCCAAGCAACCCCGGCGAATGCATCCCTGCTGTTTGGGGTTGTTCGGCTGGCGAGTAGGAAAGCTGTGGTGTGAAGCTGTGCACATATATGCATCATAGTTAGGTGGGAAAAGTTTTGCTAAGTAGGATTTTTCCGGGCCCACTGCTGGGAGGTGTCTGTTGTGGGAAAGTGCGACCCAAAAAAAAGGAAAAGAAAAGAAAAAGAAGAAAGTGTGCTTTTGGTTACTCGGTGGAAAAGTGTGTCGTTGGTGCATCCTTTTCTGCTGTTGGAAGTGTGTTTGTTGTTGGGATCTAGTATTCATCGGTGTGTGTGTATTGTGTGCGTGTGTATAACGGAAAAGCGGTGCAGAGAGGGTTCGTTTCCGTTCGCTTAAATCCAAGGAAGAAACGAATCACCATAGCAAAATAGAGTGAGAGAGGGAAAGAGAAAGAGAGGGAGAAAAAGGCGGCTGAGTTGATTTATATTATTTGCTTCCCCTACGTCGAGCGTAACAGTGTGCAGCCAGGTGTGTTTGTGTAGAGTGGTAATGACGACAACGGAAGCATCTTCCACCTAATACGTTCCATTTCCGGTGCATTGAAACCACGAACGGCATCGCGTTTTTTTGAGTTTTCCCCGGAAGTGGAAAGAAACAAAAGCAGAAGAAAACAAAACAAAGAACCCCAAAAAACAAACCTTCGAGATTGTCCCTTGCTTGCTTTTAATGACGACAGCAACCGAAACAACACCATGACGTTAAGGATAATACCGATCCTGCTCAGCGTGACCGCTCTGCTGCTGCTGGCGCTAAACTTCGGTAAGTATTCGTTTGTCTATTGTGGAGGGAAACGTTCTCCACTCCACTAATAGGGATGCCGGGACCTTAAATAGCAGCAGCTATTTGGTGCCAATGCCCCGTAAGAGGTTGAATTTTGTTTTACGTGAAGCGTAAAAATGGTTTAAGGTTTTATGGACCCCAAACTGGCCGGGCAGGTTCATAAATTTAGTCCGCAGGGAGATGTCTAGGATTTTTTTCCTCCACTCTCTCTAAGGACATGCAATATTTCTTCAAGCGTCAAGTTTCCATTTTTTTTCCTACCGTACGTAGAAGTTCCACCGTTCCACTTCCTGCAAATGGGTGAACCGAAAAAAAAGGAAAGAAATGAGTGTCACGACAGACCGAAAAACTTTGCCATTCTTTCTCATTTTAAAACACTAAGGACCGGGTATGATCGTTGGTTGCTCTGCTTGGGGGCTGGGAAAACACATTAGAGGGGACATTAGAGAAGGAGGAGTCACATGCTTGCCGTGTAGTACACATGCCATGCGTCCTCTCTGCATCCCACCCTGCACCGAAACGTTAATATTGTTCCAGACAGTTGGAAGTCAATTCAATTTTTGGACATTGCACACATTGGACATTTGGGGAACGGGAAATGAAAGTGAGTAGAAAGTGGGCGTTAAGTGCTTCGACTCTCTTTGTGTGAGATGCTAGAGCTGGTGCACAAAATGGAAAGTTTCACACAGTTTTGCATTAAAGTTTTGGGATGTAAACGTTTGGGGGGGCATTATTTTGTGTGGGAAAAATGGAAATTGGCTGTAGAAATGGTTTATGATTAATGGACTCTGAGTGTGTGTGTGCATTCGTTTCCCAAATGAAGCGGCTGGGCTGGAATCTTGAAACATGCCTAAGTCAACGGAAATAATATTTAGGACATTGTACGGTTGGTTTCTTTAAATAAGGGTGAACTAGTAAGACAGTGTGATGAAAAAAAGAATGGGGTTTTATGATTGGGATATTCTGATGTACGAGACAGAGTTGAAGAACATCGATGAGGCATCTCGAACATTGTCATCAATTGGGAATACTGGACCAAATGTATAGCAATTGACTCGTAATTTTAAATTGGAGATGTTGTGTGATAAAACCCGGTGTCTTCTCGACCTGGAGTTCTGCCCTGAATTTCTTAGGGCCAGTAAGCAATTATTTATGTTTTACAAGGCAAAACATTGAATTTGTATCTCTACTAGTTTTGGGCAAAATGAAAAAAGTAGCGGAGTCGACTCCGGAACGACTCTGAAGCCCGAAGCAGGAATGAGTGTTGAGCCAAGGGGGAGGGGGGCTACTGGACGATTTGGAAAGTATTGCTTCTCCGGATTTGCATTGTATACCAGAGTACTCCGGAGTCAATCGGAGCAACCGGAGTCGATCGGAGTACTCAGGAGACATTCGGAGCAATCGGAGTTGATCGGAGTTCTCCAGAGTGGATGGAGCTCCGGAGTCAGATCTGGAGTTCTATCGGAGTCCTTTTTCAAAACGTGAAGTTGGAGTTTATTCGTGAATCCACTAATCTCTGCTATGAGTTACTGAAGCGATTTTAACTTATTGAGAGGTATTGCAAATTGACCTGCAGAACAGGAGTTATTTAGAAAACTTTTTAATATATTGTATGTTTGCGCTCTACTATGATTGCCATATGGCTCTATGAAGCTGTTCTATTTCATCCTACTGTTAAGGAGTCAAAGTTGGAGTCATTTTTATTCTATGGTACCTCAATCTCGAGATGTGTTGGATGGCCCGAAGGGTAAATGAGTTGAGTGAGCTTTAATGGGCCATGGGCTGGAGAACCCCAGGTCATTCCTAGCATTCTTGACAGTTTTACCTGGTTCTTCTTCTTCCGTGGCTCTACAACTTCCAGGAGGTCTTGGCCTGCCATTTCTGGCTTCCGTGACTTAATTGTGCCCGTAACAGGTTGGTCAGTCCTGCGTACCGGGGGAACGACTCGAATGGGACTCGAACCTCGGCCTTGCGCCTGTTTGAAGACCGGCGCCTCAGTCTCCTCTGCCATCGAATACAGAGTACAGAAGACCGTTCCGGATAGGATTTTGGTTCAGTCCTGTCGTATGAGGCTAGCTCCGTTGCCGTCTGTACCACTGGAATATTGGAAATGCTGGTAAATAATTCTAGTCTGGAAAATAATTCGGTCTGGACAAACACATAGATTCCTTAGCCTTAAATTAATTTATTTGTTTATTTAATTAAAACCAACGGACCGAAGCCCTCTCAGCATTTTCGGCGAACAAAAATTTTTTTTTGACGCAAAAATATAATTAAATCGGTTAGTCTTACTATGGATGATTTAAATATCTGAATAATCCACAAGATTTGTGTATGACAACACGTTTTACTAACAATACTGACAACACTTCTTTCAATAAGGAGCTGAATATCCAATTAGCAGCATTTACACTTTAGCATTTTTTGATGCTTTCAGAACTCAAGAGACGTTGGCTTGACATGTGTGGCTTCTGTGTCTTGTTGATACCTGAGGTATTTTTTGCCTGCGTGGGAACGGAAGCTGCTACCATCTATACCAAAGGGTTGCACAGTTTTAAAAACAGGATGATAATCTCTTCAAAAGTTCCCATAGAAAAAGGAGTAATTTTTAACCAACATCAAAACAAAGGCGATTACATTATTATATTCTGTCTGCTAGAATCGATTGTCTAAGTTATTAATCAAGGGATAATTGGATTTTGGTCGACATCTTGGGATAGGTACATCCATCCTTCTTTATTATGCTTTCCCCAATTATACCAAGAAGTGGGCGAGATCCTGCAAGTCGAAAACCTATTTAAAATTTTAAAATACTAACAACTTCTTGGGATGGCACACTCAGTGAGTCAGATCTGAGTTATATTACTAAATTATATGTCTAGGACGTCGGGGTTGTTTGGGGAACTTTTTAATGAGGCAATAATGTATTATGTAGTTTCTCATCGGGCTTTTCGTGTTTTAAACTGAATTAAAAATGGTTTGTAGCTTGACCTTTTTTCTCGATTGCTACTTAACTTTGATAAGCTACAGACATTACTCTTCCAGAGTTCAAAGTCAATCCGAAATATATTTAACCCTCACGCTCAATATATCTAAGCAAAAGTTTCGTTCATTAGTGTAAGATGTTTGGAAAAAGTGTGGCGTCAGATGAAAGGAAATCCCAAAACCCGTGCAAAGAAAATGCATCAACAAAGGAAAAACCCAAACCTTAAAACCACCAGGATGCAGTTTGGGTTACTCGACATCATTTAACTTCTTGCGTACTGAACCACCACCATTCCCAGCTTGTCCAAAGCCTTGGCGCTATCCGGTGTAATTTTCTCTCATTCTTTTCACTTTTGCAACCTTCATGATCGTTGCTTTCATTTGTGTCCGGGAGATGAACATTAATTAAAGTGAACTTTTTACTTCAACGCCGCGGCCCTTTGCTGCTGTTCCAAGCAGCCGCCCGGTAGCGCGCGTACTGAATCTGACAGTTGGTGGGAAGCAGCAAAGAAAAAAAAGGAAAAGTGTACAAAAAAATGCCCATTCCATCCCGCGGGGATGCTTGCGTTAATTTTCACCACACTTTTCTGCAGCGGTCGCGGTTCCACGGGCTCCACGATCAAGGGAAAGCCGTGCGCGTGCCGATGGAAGGATGGAGAGAACGGTATGCAATTTAGAAGGTGACTCCTTTTGGAGGTAGACCGTTGTTTGACGCTGCATTGACAGGCTGGATACTGGGGTTGGGTCTCGTTTTTGTGCGTGTTGGGTTTTTTTTTGCGTTTTTGTGTTTGCTGTAGCGTTGCTGCTTTCGTTTCCATTTTAACTTTGCCCCGTCCGGGAGCAATTAATGTTTCCACCGATGTTAGTGTTGATCTAATGAGCGTTACAGAAAATGGGAAAACTTTTGACGCGTGTTATGATTGTGTTTTTTTTTTAATTTTGCTTTGCTTGAACCGAAAAAAACTGCTGCAACTGCGGAAGCTGCTGAAGGTGATTGCAGTGGGGAGTAGTGCACGCTTGACAATAAAATATTTATTTCACGAGTCATGAGCGGGAAAGCTTTTAACACATTTTAAAAGCAGGGAAACATGCATTCAATGCATTGTTGGGTGAGAAAATAATTGGTGTATAGTAATAGCCAGAAAAGACACCATTAAGTTTTCATTTGATATGACGTACCTTGGGTTGAAATAATAAAACAAAATGATAAGAGAATAAGAGGGACCACTTGATGGAAGGGGCGGATCACAAAATTTCAATAGTAAACAGGGGTAGTAATTTATGTTTCTATATTTTACGGAAAATATTGTACATTTGATGCTTTTCTTTGATGTATAATAAAGATGGAAACTTTCCTTAAAATGGCTCTATGTCACACAATGTTCCATACCAGCTTAAGCTTATTTTGAACCAAACTTTCATTTCAATAGTAGGTAACATTTTACTCTTTGTTAAAAGTACCCGTGATAACTTGGGCTGCTTTCGACATCGTTGTGATTTTCTGCGTCGGTCCGTTTGAAACGGTTTGGTATCAAACGTTGAGTATGAAAATGAATTTTAAACAAACTGCCAGCACTCCCTACGGCCTTTGCTACTTTAATTTTTTTTTATCACAACTATTTGCTTAAAAAATGTTTCAAACAAAATTTATAACGCTTCTTAAATCGATTGTCCTTCATTTATGACAAATTAAAATTACAAGTAATGTACACAACCTTTTGGAAGTTCCGGTTGGAATGAGTGATGAAGATATGGGGAGATACTATCACATTGAATCTGGAATTCAGGACAACAGCAATGAGAATGGGTTTCATAAACATTAATTGATATTCCGAGGTTCCAAATGTTGAATTGACATTAGGTTCTCAAACAGTGGCGAAGCTAACAGAATATTGAGGAAGCCAGAGTAAAGGGACCTTTTTTCTATATTTTACTCTTGTAAATGACGTGAGTGTTGGGAGGCTCCTTAACAAAGGAACATGAGGAATTTTGGCATATTTTTCATTGTGTAGCTCCGTAGATTGTTGACGTATGACCCTCACGTTAATAAGGAACATTTTCAGTGGTTTACGGCGTTGTAAAATGCTTTACAAGGAACATTTTAGACATCTTTTTTTTATTCTCAAAGTAACATTTAAGTGCATTTAAATTGTGTATGTTTTCACAAAAAAATTGCGAGATTTAGATACCCTAGAGGTTTACATAAGCGTCTTAAGTTGTTCGTGAATAATTTCTTCTAGTGGTACTTTCCTTTTCTGTATGATGTTTAGAACACCGTTACTACTTTCAGTAATTGTTAACTTTTTATGAAACTTAAGCTTTAAATAGCTTCACTTGAAAAGACTCAATGACATCAGTTCATCCTACGAATTTGCGAACCAATTTTCCATAAGTTGCTATGGTATTTTCAATTTTTCAATTTTTGAATAGGTAACAAGGAACACATTTTCTTTTTATATAATAACATATATAAATTATATAAAGAATATAGCTGAACATTAAAATATGGATTAAAATTTGTTATACCGTATAAACATACATTATTTTTACACCATTTTATATAATTAATTTAATATCATTTTATTTCATACCAAGAACTACAAAATGTGATCTGCTTTAGGCGTCAGCAATGCTGTTAGTCAAATGGTAAGACTGCAGTACAAATCCCATCCGGAGCGTTCTCCCGTTGTGAGGACTGACTGAGACCTACTGCATGGCTTCAATAAGTCTCGTTAGCAAGGAATGGCAGGCATGACCAAAAAGGTCACTAAACATATAAAAAAACCATTAATTATTTAAATTTATACATTAATGATTGATTACAAAGATATCAACCCATTTCATACAAGATATTTATTGAAAGATGGTCAATTCATTAGTTACATTTATGTACCAGCTTTAAATTCCATTCTATATTAATTTTTACAGGGTTTTACATCGTACTTTAAACTGGCTGCAGCTAATTTTTGACGTGCCCCATGCGAATTCTTGTTGGCGGCTTATATTTTGGGATGGAAGCGATGGACTTCTGATTGCGAGCATTTAATTTCATCAGCTCGATTTTCTGACAGTTTCTAGATCGCATGTTTATAGCTCCCCTGTAGAAGATTGACTTTAATTATGAACTGCTGCTTAGAAGCAAAATTTTTAGTTTTCTAATTATCCGACACTTTGTTCTGTAGAATATATCAGAATATATTGTGTGCTAATTTTTAAAACACGTATTAGGTGTGGTATTTTAAGTATGATTCGCTAATCGTCTAAAGTTCCTCTAGTCTTAAGTAAAATGTAAAACCCTGTAATAGCTGGTTACAAAATCGGGTTGATGAAATTAAATGCTCTCAATCAGAAGTCGATTGCTTGCATCTCAAAATAAAAGCCGCCAACATGAAATCGAATGCGGCGAGTCAAAATATGCTCGCAGCTAGCCTAAGTTAGATGTAAAACCCTGTATGATATTTCACCCTCTGCTCCTGGAATTTTGGCAATCTTAGGATTTTCTGGGTAATGTCTGAAATAATTAATATTTTCCCTTTATTATACACTTGACATGGCTGTGTAGAGAACATTTCTCATATAGAGAACATTACTCGTATCAGGTTGATTTTATAAAACTAACTGTATATACTTATTTCTCACATAAGAGCAGGTAAATAAATACTATAACTCCAATTAGTTAATATGCTTTAATTTACAAACGGTTCTCTCAAATGATTCAAAGTAATAGTCCCTCAATCCCTCCGTCCTATCAATATGAAACACGCCGACATGTGTTTTAATCCGGTATATCTATTGTACGCTAAGTGACAGCTTAAGACACGACAAGTTCAAACTTAAACAACATTTCGTCAAGAAAATGGTTACGTGTTTTTGCTTCTCCTTTGTCACTCAATCTGGATGATGGAAAAGCAATGTTCACCGTGCGGCTTCTGTGCGGCATTTGATTTCCAGTGTGTGTGCCGTCCACCAAGCCAAAATCCACCATGACAAAGTTTTCGTTGTCTGTCGTGAAAATGTTCACCGAATGTCCTGCCTTTTCTCTTCTCATTCTTCCCCTGACGGCGAAATGGGACATAATTTTGAAAGCCGAAAAGTTAGCGAAATGCAAGACTTTTGTGCCGGGAATGCCGTGCCGTTTGAAAATCGATATATCCGATAAGATGGAAGCGAAGAATGTGGCATAGAATGTGGACGCGGTGCACTTAAATTGTTGGATACAAAGTTGAACAATTCGGTAATTAAATTTATCGTACGATTCGGGTGCGGTTTCACGTTTCATCACGATTGCTAAAGTTGTTTCATTTTTTGCTCCATGCCCTGCCCATGCCTTGAACTGCATCGGAATGTGCATCGGATCGCTGTGGTTGGTGTGGTGCATTGACAAAGGGTGTGACTTTTCTAAGACTCGATTCAATTCGAGTACGAGGACTGCTGCAAGTACAGGCTGCGAGGTAGTTATTTTAAGGTTATTATTATTTTTCAATTCTCTCGCGGCCACATTTTCCAGTCGATTGCGAGGGCTTCGCATTGCCATACCGTGCGGTATTGATAAGCGATTCAATGCATTCGAAACAACGTTGCTCGTGCTCGGTGCATGGGGAACTGCAGCTCGGGCGAAGAAATTGATTGAAAAAGTTCGCTCTTAACCTTTGATGTATGCGGCCACGGATGGGAATAGCCTTCTCGAAACAGATAACTTTTCCTTGGAAATATTTTTTCGCTCCATTCGTCTCCGATATGGTGGAAGGCGGACGGGAAGACAGGGAACAACATAAAATGGCAGCGAGTAGAGTGTGAGAAGATTGAAAAATAAAAAAAGGAACCAAATCGAAATGTTTCTCTGCTGAGTGCATTTATTGGTAGAGTTTTTCTTTTTGCTTGGGTTTTCCTTCTCCGGAACTGGTGTTTTAAATTTTTTGTTTTGTTCTCCATTTCACGGTGATGATTTCCATCGATTATTGATGTAGAATGTAGAACGCTAGAGTTCCACTTACCCATCGACAGTTTATGCAAAAAATAAGAGCCTAATGCAATCATTCAGAAGCACTTCGGGAAATTCGATAGATTCGGAGATATGTATGTACGATAAATAATAGAAAAATCAAACTCACTTACAACGCTTCCAATGAAATTAAACTTCGTGGAAAGGAAAACCAATTTTTGCATGTGGCTACAATGTACAATGACTTGCAGCGGTTGAGAGTTTCGATGATAACGGTTATTCGCTGAAAAGAATCTTGTATCAGCCACTCGCATGACGCAAGGTAGATGTTAGGCGACGGTGGGAGCAAATTCACCAGAAAACCGTGGGTTATAGATAATAAAATGTTTGTTGAAGTATTTCTAGTCAGTGGTCCACAATTTCGGGAGAATTTCTTTCAAAAAACCTCAAAAGTTCGTATTCCATTGGAAAGAGACTGTTTGTTGGTTTAAGTTACTTTTGATGATAAACAATTCAATTCAGTTGTTTGATTCTATTGAATAAGTAATTTCATTTTAAAGACGTTTTCTAAGGATTCGCTCAATGGTTTGGCCTTTAATGTAATGTCGCCCTCAACTTATTGAAAATAGAACTTAAAGATAAAAGGCAATTGTTTTCACCATCAATCAATATTTAGAAAACGTTTCAGGCTTCTTGCACTGATTTCATGGATATTTCCTTCTGTATTTTAAATAATTAACTTGAAAGAAAGCAAATTGGATGTTTTATGATGCTTTAGGTTGGGTAGCATATAGAACCAAGGAAATATGGCACCAATATATGTACAAGATACTCTAACCATTTGTCTGTTAATTGACCTCAAAGAAATGCATCCGAACTTATTGATCTCGGTGTAATACACTGTAAGATGCTCGGGAAACTCAAGCATGTTCTAGAATACGAACCTATCTTGCAGATTTTTCTAAGTAATTTTTAATTATCTTGAAGAATCACCATTTATATCGTCAATTGAAACTATTTTCTTGTGCATTGCTAGAATTTATAGCTTTGAAGATTGATTGGTTGCTGCTGTTGTGATAGCAGTAAGATAATTGCGACCTCGAATAGAGGACATTCCGAGGTATTGCGAATTTACCACAAGATGTAGCTAATATAACAATATTTATTTACATTTTATTATTTCGAGAGAATAATAGCTAGAGCATCCAAATTCCAGTTTCGGTTACTCAACAGTTGATGTGATCGTAAGTGGCAGAATGGACGGCTAAGCCTCTTGGAGATCGCAAGCAACATGGAGGAATTCTCACTCCTGTTGTCAAAACTTCCCGGTAAGTCGAGAGGGGGTCCTCAAAAATATGTAAACTGAAAGTTCGTTATGCTTAGAAAGGTTCTATTAGTTCATCAACTGAGGGAGCCCTAGGCCGTCTAGATGTTGATTGCAATGGATGGCGTTAGCTTAATCCTCGTCACTTAGAAGAATAAAGAAAACGAGTGAGATTTTGAGATATCCCGCATGATGTTCTCAAAAAAGCTTATTGTGTGATTGAATATTGAAAGGGAATTATTCCGCAGATCATGACGTATAGTATTCTCCATACTTAACGCCAATATAATGAAAAAATACTTAACTAAATGCTGATATAACGCAGATTATTCTTACTCTTAAGGACCTACCGATTTATCGCACTTACACCCTAAGCGGACAATACGGTTAATAGGTACATCCGGGTTTCTACACAAATGTTAGTGTATAATTTATAGTAGCGGCTCGGTAGCTGAGTAATTAGCGGTGCCTGTCTTCGAACGCACAAGACTGAAGTTCGAATCCCATTCGGACCGTTCCCTCGTACGCAGGACAGACTATCCTGTTGCAGTGGCGGATCAACCTAGGTGCGGAGGGAGCGGTCGCTCGGGGCCACGCCGGTTGAAGGGGGCCTCGCCGATGAGGGAAATAGTACTAGCACGTTTCAAGAACAGTAGTCTGAGTCTTTCCCTGACAGCTTCTTTGAAGCAATTGCCAACAGTAAGTAAACAATCGCCGTCTAACTAAATTTCGGACGCCCAACTAAACAGATGCCAATTGTAGCTAATCATTTGCAACACCCAACTGAATTCGTTGTATATGCCACCGAATTAAATTCTTCGATGATTTTTATGCTGTATCCTTCGACGGTGTAAACTCAGTTTTTGTTAAAATAGAAGCTTCAGCTTACATGAAGCGTGTTAGGGTGAATTCACTAAAGATTTGTAATTAAAATTAATGAAGGAAATTATTGGATTACATAACGAGGATTTATTTTACAGCCATAGCTTAGATGAAGCTGTCGGGTGTTTGTATGGGCTTGCAAATGGTGTGATGATTAATGAATATAGAATAATATAAATAACTTTTGTTGTAATAGTTATTAAACATCTGTAATAGCATCAATGGGGCGGCCCGATCGGCGCCGGGCTCTCACACCACGGATCGGGGTTCAAATCCCATTCGAACCGTCCCCCTGTAGTGAGGACTGACTATCCTACTACGTGGTATAAATAAGTCTCGTGAGCCAGAAATGGCAGACATGACCGAATAGGTCGTTACGCCAAAGAAGAAGAAGAAGAATAGCATCAATATTAGGGCATTGCTTTTTCCCGAGTAAAAATATACTACCGCAAAAGGGAATAGCGAAGTAACCAGTCCACATTCGCCTGAATGCATCAAGTTGTCTATTGCAAATGATTAGCTACGATTGACACCTGTTTAGTTGGGCGTCCGAAATTTAGTTAGACGGCTAATGTTTATGTTGTGATATTTCGCCTGGGTATATAAACGGCGTAACGCGGTCGGGTACTGTGTGTAATGTGACCTTTATTCTTTACGGTCCCTCAAACTCCTGCGGCACTCATCTGGCCCGACCTCCTACATTCACACATCACACGAAGACCCTTTCCTGTCATCAGTGGGTGTCCTCAGACGTTAGGCAGGTTGGGCTATAACAGTTTACTTGGCTTTGCTTATGTTGGCAATTACTTTAAAGAAACTGTCAGGTATTTACTTGGATACGAAAACGGTATATCCCGCTGGGGGA
>KI423621.1:7152-27603 GCA_000473375.1 Anopheles culicifacies | reverse complement strand
CGTGACAAACTAACTCGTTAATATCTGCGACGCATCGTATTTGCGCCTATCTGTTGTTGGTTAGCTAAAACCAATGCTTAGGAAAACAAAAAAAGAAAGTATGAAACTAGAAACTGAGGTGGGATAAATCGGCGGAACATGTGTAGCGTGTGTTTCTCGATCCGCCAACATAGAACCGAGTCACGAGAGTTACAGTAGGGTAAAAGGGAGGAAGTAAAAGTTAAAAAAAACGCAAAACTGAGCTCCAAAATTAAAAGAATGCAACAATCTTCAATAAAACCGAAACACCCATTCAGCTAACGAGAGAACCTGTTTGGGGGGGATAGATAATGGAAAATGGAAAATGTTGTGCACTGTCGCGAATAGAAAGAAATGTGGAAAAGTTTTGCAGGAAGTAGCCATGATGTACGGCGAAACGATTGAATGCAATCGACCTTTACCACCGGAAGTCATCACTTAACGGACGCATCTATATCATTTACATCGTTTACCATCTACTGTTTGATTGTATGTGTGGGTATGGGTCGCATAGGTCATGGAGCGCGTGTCACTTCCTGTTGAACCTATCGTGATGATCGAAACGTGTTTTTAAAAGCAAAAATGTTAAGATGGGACGGCGCACAACGGTCAACGGACATCTGAAAGACAGAGGGTGCGGCTGTGGAGTCGGTTGTAATAAAGCAAGCAGCAGGTGGGACACTCCTTAATTCAACATCACGTTGGTTTGGTATTCGTAAAAGCGGCACACCCTGTTCGGCGGTGGCAAGAAAAGGATGTGAAATGAGTAAAAGCAGTTGACTAGACAGGGCTGTACACCCACAGTGAAATATGGAGCAGGATAACGAAGTACACTTCCAAACCGAAACAGTTGCGTCCCTCAAGGCGATCCGTGCAGGAGTGATAAGCTGCGTTCGTAAAAAGGTGCTTGTCTTATCTTATACTTTCAAGTTATCCACCCGTATTGGCCACTTGTGTGACTGAATTGGTGAAATTTGTCTGTGGATAAAGTTGAGCGAGCAGGATCACCATTTAAGCAAAATGGGCGACGAAATGAGTGTGGAGCAGGAAGCGGAAGCGATTCTCGAGGCGGAAACGAGCTTTGGGATGCGTGTGTGGCACCTGCTGTTTCTTTCCTGCGGATCCGTGCTCGGTGTCGTCATCATGCTGTGCTGCTGCATACGGTTCCGCATTCCCCGTACCAAGCAGGACATTGAGGCGGACTACCATCGGAAGAAGCTGACGCGCAAGTTCCGCGAGCGGTTGGACTGCATGAACAATGCCGATATCGACGAGATGGATCTGATCAAAGCGCTCGAGCGTGTCCGGGAGGACTATGTGGCGGAACAGGAGAAGCTGGCGAGCAAGGAAGCGACCGAAAACAAGGATAATCAAGCAATCGTTACGGTTTGTGATAATGTGTAAAGTATTATCACACTCATCGGCTATACTAATCGATTGATTTTACGTGATGTGAGGAACAGTGGCCGTTAGTATTGGCATTTAATCTATGTTTTGAATTGAAGCTCTGTGATGCTAAATTCTGGCTGCTTTTAATTGTTCAACAGCGAATTCGTGGAGCATTCGAATGATGTCATAAATTGATTAAAACATGTCAGTAAACTTTTACTTATAATCGAGAATCTTAGTAGAATAAAGAAGATTCGTTTGGAAAAAAACAATCTCGTTTTTTACTTCCATAAACACTTAAAATTACACTTCACATGTGTATATAAACGAGGAATAAGACAAAAAAGGATTTGGAACAGCTTAGTAGTCTTAATCTGGCACACAAAACGACATTCGAATGTCTTACCCCACAATTCTTTATCAGCGTTTTCTGAAGTATGATCTGCGTTATTTATTTCAATTTTTACCTACTTTTATTATCTGCAACCTTGTACCGTTCATTTCAAATAAAACGCACGGATAATCGAAGTTCACGGATCTGTCAGTTTGCTGTGTGGCAGCGGGACTCGACTGTATTTGACAGCTGTGCCGACACACACAGATTTTCATTCATTCGCCTTCCTCCATCGGGCAGTGAAAAATTGTAGTGAAGATAAAAACATTCCATCGACTCCATTGGTGAAGTTAAGTTGTTTGTTCTAGCGTGAAGAAAATCCGACAAAAAGTGCGTTTCTAGCATTCGTGAAAGGTTTCTGTGTGTGCTTGACACCGCGACGGAATCGACGTCCGCCATATTCTAAACCATTATTACACCACCCAATTCGTCTTCTCTGCAGGGAGCGTGAGCAACGAACAATTTCACAACAAAAGGCGGCGGTCAAGTTTTTCGTCCAGAGTTTTCAGATCGTAAAACACGCACACATACGCGTACGCGGACCCATTAGCTGGACAGTTTTGTTTGGACGTGTACATTGGTTGCAGTTCCGTACGGGAAGATAAAACGCAAAAATGGTGGTCATCGCCAAATCGTCGGCTAAAAAGGGTGAAAAGTCCATTCTTCCCCTGGTGCACCCACACCCGGAAGCGAACGTCACACCGAGTGCTCCAACCGTAAGTAGCAAAACCCCGTATTACCACACAACACATTCAATAGGAGACGTAATTGCTTTTTATTGTTATTATTATTCATTCGCGATTCATCTCTCTTCGAACAAAATATCATCTTTTTGGGGTTCACACCTGTGCGGCAGACATTGGCATTGAATGGTTGCGTTGTTTTTAGTTTTCTTTTGTTTAGTTTTCGGATTGTCGTCTAGCGGAAGAAGATGCCTTCACCGCTGTGAAGACCGCCGTTTGTTCCGTGCTTTGCGCACGAGCAAATTCTTCCTTTCCTTTTCGGCCCTGTCGAACTCCGAAGTGAGTCGATGAGAAATCGAGCGTGTAAACATTCCGAAACACCGTAGCAAGCAATGACCCTGGGAAGGAAAAGATGCATACGCGATTATCCACTCCTCCGCCATTGCTGCGCCTATGCTCGGGGAAAGGGAGTGCACATTACATTGGTGGCTATCAAACGAAATTGGCATGCTGCGATTCGCCCGTCAGCACAAAGGAAAGTGCTGATAATGAATGTTCGCTCCGGGGTGAGTGAGTAACCACGGGAACGTCGGCTTCATGGAACAGGCTGTGCACTACCCAGTTTTTAAGTTCTGTGTGCGTATATTTGCTCGATTTTTGAAATAGCAATGTGTCATCCTAATAGATAACGCAGTATTTAACTGACGAAACATAAGTTTCTATTCGAGAAGTTAAAGCAAGGCATGGTTTGAGTAATAATTGCCATTCGGGTTTGCTTATTTTATACCAAGCGAAGCGGTTCTGAGAAGAAAATCAATTAAGCGGGAGCAAAAGGCACGCATGATGAGCGTAATGAAAACTTTTCCATTTCCACGACGCAATTGCGACGTGATAATATCGCTTTCAGCCTATTAGCGCTTCAGTACCGAGCGGCACTATGCCCGGCGTGAAGGTTGCGTGTCCCTCGCGAAGGTGTTTTTAGTATCGTTTTCTTTTCTGTTTTGTTGGTATTGTTTTTGGGCATTTTTTATGCTCTGGACCCCAACACTCGGCTTGCTGCGATTATCATTATGTGTAGCGTGCGTGCACGTCCGGGAGTACGGCGAGTTGAGCTTGGAACAACCTTCTTGTCTGTTCATTGTGCGTAGTATAATGTGTGATGCGTGCTCTTGTTTAAAAACATACCCAGACAGAACAGGTGCGAAAACAAAATATAATCAATTATTGTCCATTATCAAAACATAACCCTACGCCATGAAAATCGCTTGTGTCGTAGTACCGGAAGCCATTTTATGCCATTTTGGATAACAATTTACTTTTTGTGCACGTCTGAGTTGTTATCGCTTGAACATTATCCACAAAAACACAAGAAACAATTCTTTTAATGAAACAAGTGTACGGATTAGTCAAGAAACTTGCTGTCTAATGAAAGGCTTAGGTAACGTGGGCAAAAAATTATAAATCCAACAGCAGCAGTTGTTTTTTTCATGTTTCACACTTGGATATATCACCAGACGCGCTCTAGGCGGTCATGGAGCGTTATCTCTCTTTTTAACTCACGAACAGATTTATCCAGACAATTGTATATCTTTTAGCGCGGAATGTAGGCATTATTATCACTATTATTTGTATTTTCTTTCCATTGGGGGTGAATGCATCTTGGTACTGTTGTCTGATTTGCTTAGCACAAACCCACACCGGATCGCCGGGGCGGTCTTATAATCTGTACGATGCACAGGTTGGCATAAATTTTGCTTAGTGCTGAAACAGTTCTTATCTTTTACGTTTTATCTGTGCAAACGATGGGTAGTGTGAAATGTGTGGGTTCTAAAAATGGTGGAACATTTTTTTTTTATTAATCAACTGTGGAGAATTTGGAATTCTCGTCAGAGATGAGTTTTGAGACTATTTGGAATATTGTCTAACCTTGATCTTTTGCTCCATTTGCTATCACTGCATACCATATATGGTGACCCCAAGCAGAATTAATGCCTCTTACTTTCTTTGGAGGCCTTGAATGCAACCAACTCCACCTATTGTAATGAATTGCAGCAGTCTTTTAATGTTTGTATGATGATTATTTTTATTTTCGTATATAATTTCCATACACTCCACTCGACTCCATTAGTGGACTAGCTAAGTAACTGTTGAAGAATTCGGGGTTAGTATGTCACATTACTAACGTCCTTCGAGTGCGACATATTAGTTGTATATCTCCTCTCCTTTTAGGCCATTGTCCCATCGTTATTGCTATGGCGCAATATGATGCAATTCCAACAGTCATCATATGAAATTCTTCCGTAGCGCGGAATGTTTGGTTTTATGTTTTGTCTTCTAATTTGTCTCATCAGCATCTTTTGCTTAACCTGCTTTTAGCGTGGCAGCAGGTTTTGTCGCGGTAACGGTGACGGTATCCATGTATATGTAGCTCGTCAACGTAGGCGTTACGGTAACGAGCTTCGTAACGCGCTGATCGAAGGCTATCACTGATTTGGTTCGGGCGGCTCCTTGTACTGCTAGAGGTGACGTGGCACCATCGTTGCCTCCCGTTACCTTGGTGACGGTGTGCTCCTTTGTTACCGTAACCGGATCCAATGTTTTCGTCACCGTTACTGAAACCGTGTCCTGGGAAGGTGATCTTTTGGGAGGTAGAAGATCCTCTGGTAGGACGAAATTACTTCGTACGCGTTGTTCTGCTGCTTGCTGGTGGGCGGAAGATGGCGGTAAATAATCATTGCTCGGTGCTGGCACTGGAAGGTATTCGTTGTTTAACGGTGGCGGCTGACAGGACGCTGTCAAGGTGGTCGTTTCAGTGAGCGTTCGTGTCGCTCGGATCGTTTCCGTGTGGGTAAGATAAGTGGAGGATGTTTTCGTTTGCGTTCGAAATTGGGTGTTCACTTGAGTGGATGTAAGCGTACGGTAGGAAGTTTCCGTAAGATAAGTGACATCTGTCACCGGAGGTGCATAGCTCGTGGAGATGTACGTGCTGTAGTAGGTGGTTGGGAATAATTCCGTCACGGTACAAGTGGACGTTGTTGTGACTGTATCCGTACGATATTCCACCACAGGATAACGCTCGGTAACGTACTCCACCCGTACGACGGGACTGGTAACGGTTTCGATTCTAGCAACCGTACTAGTAACGGAAGAAATCTTCGTTACCGGTGGCAACGAGATCCTCTCGGTGTGCGTAGTCGTGTGGTAAGTGGTTTGTGTTTCTATTGCTCGATGTACTTCGGTTGAAGTTGTCGGTACGATCAACGTGGTGGTAACGGTCGTTGGTTGCTTTATGAACGTAACGATCGTTTCCGTAACGTTTATCCTTACGGGCACGGTAAGGATGGTGGCAGACGCTGAACAGGTGGGTACCGGTTGATCCAGCAGTGGACAGCTTGGTGTGGTGTAATCATACCCACCGAAAGAAGGGGTTGGAGTCGGTGTTGGGTAAACGTATCCATCGAAAGATTCACCGGATACAAACGGTAGGCAGTTGTGTTGCGACGAGAAGAACACAAATCCAAAGAACAGAACACGAAGGAACACTTGATGAAGGTGCCTTCTCGAATCGATTATCACGCCACTTAACATGATTAGTTATTGATGAAACTATTTTTAACGACACTGTCGAGATGGCGTCAAATTGAGTTTTTCCTCCCCGGCGTTACGGGTCACCACATTTGAGAGGGAAACGTTTATCGATTTTCTGTTGCTTCACACGCAATGCGATTTTGATCACTATTTAACGGGTTTTCTATTTGTAACACTTTAATGCACGAAAACATAAAATATTCCGTTTAAAGTACACCACTCGTTCACACGTCGATACAAACGCGTCCACAACCTTTGACCAACTAATCGCGCACCCGTTTGATTGCGGTCGTTTTATTGAATTGGTCGGTTGGTTGGTTGTCTCTTCGTCCGTTGGCCGTGCTCCAGGTTGACGGTGGCCCTCAAAACTGGCGAAGAAGATTCGCAACGACGGGAAACACCTTCCAGTGAAGTGTTTGGAATCCGTCGTCATCCCACGCCAACTGGTTGGTGTTGGCCTTACCATATAAAGCGGCCAGAACCATCATCCATCGGTCGGTCGTGCTTTGAATTAGGGGCAACGGTGCGACATGGCATGTGTGGCCATCTGTCTGTCCCACCAACATTGTCAACACGAAACTATATCGAAACCATCTAAGCCGACCATTCCCTGTCGAAGCTACAAGCCGCCCAAGCGCGCACGCGTGTGTGTGTGGGGCTTTTAGCTTAAAGTAACATTCAAATGAGTAAACATTTCTGTGGGAGTATCGACGCGACCCCACAAACATAATTCGACGAAGAAGCTTTTACGAAGTAGCATCATCTCTGTTTCTCGTGTGCTTACGATTGCGTATTAATAAACACTAACTGATCGGGCACGGAGCACAGGCAAGAGCAGTGTGATAGCGCTTATTTGGGAACCTGTCAAGATCAAGTTCATTCCGAGCTCTGCCCCTGTATGGGGTCTCTTTCCGACAACATATCTCGGGTTTGTCATCATCCCCAGTTCATTGCCTTGCAGTGGGATGATGGTGGCCACTGTCCACTGATTAGCTATGCAGCGTTCTACCGGACTGGTCTATCGGACCAAACGGGAGACACAATGACATAAGAGCTTTTTCCAGTTTCGATGAGCACCGTGGCGTGGCGTAGGACGGGTCTTAATCTTTGCGAATCTGGAAAGTGTTCTTTTGGTGCGATTGAATTTTTATTTTGCTTTAATTAAACACTTCGTTTTCCGGTTTGGGGTTTATGGACAAACATTTCGGTACTTCTATTTATTTATGCATTAAGAATTGCATCAGAATTCTTCGTCTCGGGATGAGCCTTTAACTGGATTGGGCTGTTTGTTTTCGGGAGTAAATGTTCTTATTTTTTTTTGCAATGTGTTGGGTAAAGCAGAGGTTGTTTGGGATATTGAAGATCACGACGCAATTAAAGCATTCATGCATCAGAAGTTCGTTCTACTTATTATAAAAAAGCGTTTATTTATATTTGTTATAGTTTCGCACGGCATCGATTGTGTGTATCTGTTCATTTCATCACGTTTTTCATTTCTCAAAAAACAAATGACCCTTTATTTATGTTGTGGACTGTGTATTAGATCATCACATGAAATACCTCACCTGACAGAATGTTTGTGGAAAGACTGAGCAACTTACTGTAATCGCATCGATTTGTAATTTAAATTCCGATCTGAAATGACCGAAGACTAAAGTATGCTGTACGAGAGAGCGACAACGTACGTGATGATGTATGATAAAGGACAGACATAAAATGGCATATGTAAATAGGACTTATTGTTTGTGAGTAGGTAGGAAAAACACGAAAGGGAATCGACTTTGTAAGAAGGAATCATTAAAACGCACATATAAGTGTAAGAAATATATGCAAAGACCGATGACTCGTCCGGTGAAACAAACCATGTAGAATTGATCTTTTCAATGAACTGAAAACCTTACAGGAAGACGGTAACAACTCGACCGCCTCGAACATCATTCTGCTACGTCGCGGTCGTCAGCTAAAACCGGCAACTGCGGCCATTCTTCTCTTGGTGGCCCTGTTGGGCTTTTCCATCGGTACAATCGGCGGTCTGTTCTATTACCGCCAGTATGCGCAGGCCCGGAACCACATGCGCTACCACGCGTTCTGCAAGATCCCGTACGATGCAAGCAATTACGAATCACTGTACCGCTCGATGAATGCCGACCGTGACATGGAGATTCTGCGCCACTTCAACATGTTCCAGATGCCGAAAGCGCTGAATCAGGATGCCAACACGGAGGATTCACAGTCGGCTGAGAATGGACCGAACGGTAGCGACAATAACGATGAGTTCTTCCGCGAGGAGTTCGAGTTGGGTCTGTCGGATGAGGAGAACTACTCGAAGATCGATGTGCCGGTGTTCCGTGGTCAGCGTCCGGCACGCTTCCTGCACGATTTTACCTTCAACCAGTCGGGTATCATCGACAGCGAGGCTCGCCGTTGCTTCATTATGCCGCTGGATCGTGAAACCGTGCTGCCACCGCAGTCGTTGCGCGATCTCGTCATGAAGATGCAGCTGGGCTACTACAACATTGACACGAGCGTGTTGAAGAAAACGATGCGTGTTGTCCTGCCGGAACTGACCGATTTTACCGATGTTTCGCCCCGTGTTACAAAGGAGTGTGTTGACATGAAGATCTACCAGCTGGAGAAGATCGTTAGCGGAGGTAAGCTGATCACGAATGGGGAGAGCGAAATGTGCATTTGTACTGAAATGTAAACTCTGTTCTTTTTTTAGTTTACAAACGTTCGACCGACATCCAGGAGCGTGCCAAGTTTGCCGAGTTTGGTGGAAACCACATTTCACTCATCGACATCGCAAATCTCGAGGAGCTGAACAACTAGAATAGTGTTAGTAGCAGCCCAAACACCGGATGGTAGGAACTGAACGGGTGGCTCCCCTTGGTCCTTGGTCTGGTTCCTAGTTGGGGTTTTTGTTTTTCTTGAAGGTTTTATTATTAAGCACAGGGGCTGATAAAGACAAGTATTAAGGCAACCGGTGTGCGGAGGTAATGGTGGGAATGCTACGTTTTCGAATGTACGGGATATGTGTACGATGGTAGACAGGATGAGCAGGAGGAAGAGAAGTAGGAGGGAATGAAGGCAACAAGAGGTTACGATCAGAACGGGAATGTATTAAAACAACAATATATAGCTTATATGATCTCTACGGTATGATGAAACAGTTATTTTCTCTCACTTTCCCACATTTTTATCCACCGGGGACCATTGCAGGAATGGTCACATTCTAAACGGTCAATTAAAAACCGTTGAGATAAGAACATAATATAGATTCTTCGCTTGCTTTTGAAGTTTTTCATAAACTCACGGGAGCCTTGTTGCGTAGTTGGTTTTCCTTTATGATTGGTTTTTGGATATTGCGGGTTTTATTTTGTCGTTGCTAGAACATAGTATTTTCTGTTTCTGCATTTCTCTTCTAATTCGTTTGCTACAACTCGTTAGATTGGGTTTTAGATTTATAGCTAGAAGTAGCAGTTTTAAATTACCCGTGTTATTAACGATTTGAAATCCCGTTTGAGACACTAACGTACACCTAGTAATGGATATTGGCAAAATTTAACCTGTTGTTCACTAATCCTCCTTCTTGTGTACTACATTAACGTTGGAGTCCCATTCCTCTTCCTCTTCCCTGCAGTTCACTTCCACGCAGACCGGTAGACAATTTTATACCTTTTATAAATAAAAACAACCCCTACAGCACAGAATGTGATTTTCGCGTGTTTGATATCCTCTCTTCCTCCGATATCCTCAATCGCAGAATAGTTCGCTTTAGATCAACCCAGAAGTATCAACCGACAGACACATTCCTCCGTTACTGAAACCATCATCTGAAACGAACGCATGCCTATTACCTATGCAGCGTGCAATATGTGTCTGTATAGTGTGGTAGCATTATTTTTTTGTAACTACAGATAAACGTTAGAAGATTTTCTTACCATTCTAAAAGAAACACTTTCTAAAACACGCTCGATTAAGCGAAAGAGAGATAGAGAGACACACAAACATACAAAGAGAGAGATATAGAGAGTACATTATTTTGCAACAGCAAAAAAGACAGATAGAACAGAAGAAGGCAGGATACAAAAAAAAAAACACACATAATTATGTTTATTGGAATTGTAAAGAATAAAACAAAACTATTAGTAAATAGAGGTTTGTATGCGTATGCCTTGTGCGCGATGAGAAAGAGAAATCTAAAAATTAAGCTAGTTCCTATTGATTCCCACCCCTGAAGGAACATTCAAAGCAGCAGCTCTGGAGTCATGTCTGGAAGTAAAAGTACCAAGTAATGTCGGATGTGCGAAAAACCAGAAACTGGACAACGTGTGGTTCATTGTGGTAGAAATCCGTTTGTTGCTTTATTCATATATGCATGTATTTATGTATGGGGGAGGTTGTGTATAATCATCTAGCGGGATTAAATGTGACCCCTTGCAAGGATCTGGCCCGTTATTGGGGATGTTTGAAGGTGTCGGTAAAACTGGTTAAATTTGCGCTAGCTAAAAACAAGTATCTGTTAACGATCGCGCTTTCGCTCTTTTCCGCTGAAGATCCCATTAATCGAGACGGGTTCGAGGCGCACGAGTTGCCCAGAAACGTTCCTGTGATTCGGTTTGCTTTTATTACACACCACCGGTCTTTGCTTACAGTCTAATATCAGTCTTATGGAGGGTTTTTTTGCCGGTTTAGCACCTTAGAAACGTTTTCGGCATAGTGTCACCTGTTGTCCGTCATATTGCTATTAGTGTGTAATTTTTGTTTTGTTTGTTAGCCTGCTTCTCAAGTGTAGCAAACATAAAAATACATGATATAAATTAATTTTGAAACCAGTTTTTGGCAGCGTATGTTAACAAACGAAATACACTTGCTGGGAAATAAGAGGCTGTTTGTTGGCAGTTTTTTTTTTACAGTTTTGCATTACACTGGCAGCGGAAAAATAAATTTTGAATGAAAACCCATTTCATTCTTGCCTTTCCGAATTTCCCACTCTGATTGTTTCTCATCTCCCTACTACACCTATACAAATTTTGCTATGAAGTATATTATCGCGCTAAACAGGAGGTACTTTGGACTGATTATCCGCGCGGGATATATCGGTTTGCTTTCGTGTGGGTATGTGTGTTTGCTTTTGTATCGCTCTTTTGCTATTTACATTTACATTGCCTTTGGTTCGTCTCGTACAATAATCAACTCTCTTTCCAAGAGCTGGTGTTAGGCTTCGTGGGGGCCAAATAATATAACGCATTTCCTTTACTAATTAGGTAATGTTTGCCTCATGTGTTTGCAACGCTGCTGGCTAAAGACTAAATGATGAATAAACTTTATAATCACATGCTCCCATTCCGCGTCCTTCCTGCCTTCCGTTTATCCTTTCCCATAATTAATGAAACTGTCAAATTTGCCTAGAAAGTGAATTCTTTTACTTTTGATTCCGGTTCTTTGTGTGCTTCAAGCAATATATTCGATATTCATTTTTCTTTTCTCGGTTTCTGTCTCTCTCTCTCGAAATACCACGATTATGCAGTTATATGAGTGGTAGAAAAATTTGGCTACAATTATTAGTATTTACTAAGATTATTATCCTTTAGTGTTTGTGTGTGTGTGATATAGCCCCTTTTGTTATAAAACTTTTTTTTTGTAATTATTACTCTCTTTACCCCCACACACACACATACACGTTTTATATGTTTTTGTTTTCACTCTAGAAAACTAGTTAGAAAGTGATTTTGTGTTTGATTATAACAAAAGGTTTGACACCCTTGACGGAAACGATTGATTCTGTCCTTTACACTCGTCGTCTTAAACACACCATGCTTATCATTATACCATCATGGTTAGTTAGTGGGATTGGTCTTTTGCTGTTAAATATTTTCCATTTGTATGTGCGGGGTTTCCTGATTCCTATTTTGACTGTTCACCTCCTTTGGACGGTATTGGTTAGTTTGTACTGTACTGAGATTATGCTCGTTTGGTTGGCTTTCCAATCGTTTCATGTTTCTGTGTGTGTTTTTTGTTTAACTGGTTGTGTTTCGCCTTTCGTTGGTGACAAATGTTTAAAACAAATTAACTACCCTTTACTATTGGCTACTATACCATACCATCATTACTACAGCTACTAAACGCATGCAACGCTTCTGTGAGGTAACATATGTACGTTTCCCATTTTTAGCAGTGTTATTTCCCGTTGGCAGATTATTTTAAGGGGCACCATAGATAGATAGGTATATATGTATATATTGCGAAGTGTTCGGTAACCCTATGTTACCATCATTAAAACTAATCCCCCATTTCTTTTACATGATAGGAACATCGTGCCTCATTAAATCGCCCTTCTACACTTTAAAGCTTGTTTGTATAAAAAGGATAATTTTGGTTTTTTTGCTTGTTGTAGTGGTTGTCTTTAGTTCGGCCCATCCGCCGAACCGACCGGACTGGTTTGGTCCAGCTTGTCACTATTTGCTGTCGGTTTCGTATCAGTGACCGGTGTCCGCCGATTCTGGTCCGGTTCGTTCGTATGCTATAAAACGGTCGAGCTGGAACTGCGTGTGTTTACGATCATGGTTCCACCGCTCATACCGAGCACCGATCCGGTAGGTGACATGGGAGAGCTAGTACCACCGCCACTACCACTACCAGCACCCATACTACCTCCACTAGTGCTTCCCATCGCTCCCAGAGAAGTGGTACAGTGAAGTGCGGTGGTAGGTGGGACGGTTCTACTCGCACTACCCGTTACGATCGTTGTGCCACCGATCGTAACCGTTTTGCTCTTACCGAACCCAAACATAGGTACGTAACGCAGCAGACTGTTATTGCTCTTGGTAACTTCCGTGTCACGCTGTAACAGTGGTTCGATCGGATTGTAAACGTTTAGATGATTTGCCGAGGTTGTCTGCCTTTGCTGTGTAGAACCGACCGAGAGCTGTTGTCTGGTGGACGGCTCCTCGTCATAATCTTCCAGCGGAGGTAACGGATTGATGGTGGTGAAATCGGTCGCTACGTTCAGATCGTTCAGGTTGATCGCCCGCTGCCGGTTATTGCGTTGGCCACCACCGGTTAACATTATGCTGACATTGTTATACCCATTGTTCAGATCGTTCATTGGTTGTGTGCCGACGAGCAGATCGGCAGTCGGTTGCGAGTCGTCTTTGTATTTGCGTAGCCCAGGCAACAGCTCAAACTGGTCACTGTCCGTGTCAACCATCTCAACGGAAGCGAGTGGCACATCCAAACACGGGTTAAGCAGTCGCGGATAGTTCGAAATGAACTCTGCCACCTCCGAGGCGGAGGGACGCTTCTTGTAGTCTTGATTCCAGCACGCCTTCATAAGACCCTCGAGCTGGGGCTTCACCCCGACCGGAATGGTGAGCGTGTTGCCATTTTTCAGATGGTCCAGCACCTGATTGTTCGTAAGCCCCTGGAAGGGGAACGATCCGAACGTGATGATCTCGTACAGTAACACACCGTATGACCACACGTCCGAAGCCGGTGTAAAGAAACCCAACGCCAACGATTCCGGTGCCATCCATCGGACTGGTAACATTCCCTTCCGGTTGAAGCGGTAGTAATCGTTCTCGAACGTTGAACGTGCCATGCCAAAGTCACCCAGCTTTACCACACGCTGCGCATTGACCATACAGTTACGGCAGGCTACATCCCGATGGACATACTTCTGCTCTGCCAGATACGATAGTGCCCTCGACACATCCAGCGCCATCATCGTGAGCCGTTTGTTGGAGATGTCCGAATCTTCCGACTGCTTGCTATTAACCAGATGGCGACGAGCGAGAAGATACGTTTTCAGATCACCGTACAGCATAAACTCCATGATCGTATAGACCGGTTCCGACCCAAGGCAAACGCCCAGCAAACGTACGATGTTGTTGTGGTCGAAACGCTTCATCGCTTCAGCCTCCGATAGGAAATCAACCTTATCCTCCGTGGTGGAACCCACTTTGAGCGTCTTTACGGCAACCGCTGTCCAGCCTTCGTCTTCAATCTGTGCCTCACCACCGTATACCGTACCGAATGCTCCCTCGCCAAGGCGGCGATTGATCACAACACGATCCTTTGGAATTTCCCACTTGTCCAGCGTATTGAATGGAATGGCCGACGGAGAGAGCAGATCGATGCCGAGCTTCTTCAGGTACTTAGCTGACGTTTTCATCTTCCGATCGTACCGATCCTTCCAGAAGAGAAATGACGCTACCGAAAGTATCAAGATGCTAATTATCGCCGCCATGAAGATACCGATCAGTGTCACATCGTCACAGTCCACACCGAAGATGCGCACGAAGCTGTCAAATTTACACACGATCGCACCATCATCCGGTGCACGGCCATCCCGCGTCATCCACACGATCGCGGACTCGTTCAGCATCATGTTACCTCCGATCAGCTGATAATCGGCGGAAATGTTGGGCGTAAAGTGTCCCACAATGTTTGCCGTCCCGTTGACGAACTGCAGCACATTGATGATCGTGTACCGGGAACCTGCCTCGTTGAACCGGATTCTACCAGAAACTCCTTGAAAATCGGTCGCACGGATCAGCTCCATCAGCCGCTTGGTGGTGTGTTCCGAGTGTAGATTGCTGAAGTAGGATGGATCTTCACGCAGCAGTCGATCGAAAGCGAGTGCATACACCCACACAGCGTCGTACGCATAACCGGCGTAATCCGAAGCGGCATAACCCATCCGGGATAGGTTCTGCAGATATCTTTCCTTCCACTCGCGCACCGTTGTACCGTCCACATCGAGGCGGCTGTCATCGTCAGCATAAGGTGCGTGTGATAATGAGAAATGGCCGTTCATTGCACGAAGCAGTTCGCTATTGGTGCAGCCTCGTGTGTTATTGTTTGGTGGAGTTGGTGGCACACCCTGGCTACTCTCGTTCGCTCCGGATCCGTGCACTTCCGAGCTCAGGTTCCACACATTCGATAGCCAGATGGGCAGGAACCAGATGTAACCATTTTCGGCAGTCATCTATACGTGCAGGAAAAGAACATTAGTTGAATGGTTCTATATTGGATGAAGATGGTGGGATCTTTGAAAGTAAGCCTCGCAATAATGTCCTCAGGAATTAACCTACAGATACTCAAGCTTATCGGAACCCAAGGAAGCTTGATTTAGCAATGGGAGAACGTCCGTGTCCTACACCGATGCTTCTTTTTATCCCCTTCAATGTGCCTATGGGCCGCTTATTGAACAATTCTCGTTTTCAAGGACTTCTACCCCTTCGTGCCTTAGATTAAGACCTTCAAAGTGCCTCTGTGTATACGTTATCCACATACATTACAATTTAGGTTAGATAATTTAAAATGTAAATGGTAAACAATTGAAGAAAACGTTCCATACACACACATACCAGAGAAGGTGTTAGAAAGCACACTTCTTGTATTCTTCCATACGAAACCAGCTTTCTTAATTCCATCTATTAATATGCATCCTTTATTAATGACTTCTGGGATATTGAACATTTGCACTTCAAAAGCACCCGTTGCACACACAACTTTGTGAGTCAAACATGGCGCTGCATTCAAACCGGCCAAGAAACAAAAAAGGCAACTCGGCATTATTGGAAACTCAAATAAACAATTAGCGCGTGCGTAGGGCTACACCATAAGTTGATGCAAGAAGGAAATGCCGATAGTGGTCCGAAGACCAGACGGTCCAATAAAGTTTGTTTGTGTTTTCTGGCGTTGTGTACCGTTGGTCCAGCAAAACGCTACAAATCAAACAAGAGCTCGCATGGGGAAGCCAATAGAGGTAAATATTTACCCACTGTCATCATTTCAGCAGTAAAGTTTTGTCCGTCGGGGTACCTCTTTGGGGGTTGGGGATTTTGGAACGATCGCTCGCAATGATTGACAGTTGTCTGAAGATGCATGTTTCCTACACAATGGCTACGGGTGCACAGAGAAGTTTACACACTTTATTCACACCCATTCAACTTGGTGACGATCGGTGCAGATTCCTTTACTTGAATACCTTGGTTTAATGTTGAAGAAAACAAAAAAATCCCAACTTTCTCAGTAGAAATGCGACGTGCAACAATGTATGTTGCATGTTGAAAAGCAACGGCTCATGTTCCGGGCCACCTTCCGAAATGGTCTGTTTGCTAAACTTACATCGACGTCATTGTGGTGCGGTGATTGTCCGCAGCGTAACACTAGTGCCGTCGGCTCAAGCTCAAGTGGCACGAAACATGAGTCGGGGAAGGAAATTGGAAGCTATCCAATTCCAGCAGTCCCGGACACTCCCGATAAGCTTCCCGGTATGCTCATGAGACGGCGCCAACGGTGACCATCTTCACACGGTGTTGTTGTCGCTACCCCCCACCCGAGTGGCGCTCATTCTTCCGCTGGGCGCACAAAATCGATACCCCGGAATCCGATTACTTGCCTCTGCAACGTGCCGTGCGTTCGTTTCGCGTTGCTGTTTAATTCGTTTTCACCACATTGCCACACGTTCTTGGGCTCCCAGAAATGACATGAGTGTGTCTCCTTATGCCGTGATAAAATGTGTCTCGAACGAGCCATTGGCAAAAAAAAAAACAAAAAAAAATCCAGCCGTCATTCGAGAAAACATTGCACACCTTCCAATAAAAAGAAATACTGCATTCAACAGAAGTGATTGCAGGTTGCATTTTACATTTTAAATGGCCGTCTCAGCACGAGCCTGGATGGTGCTTAATTTCCGGTTGTGAGAACAAAATTTGGATAACGACGACAGCACGGTCAAAGCAAACATACAAAACAGCCAGTCATCAACTTCACTGTACAAGGAGCCCTTGCTGCACAACCATGACAACGAGGGCTTAGGGTTTTGATAGTTGGCAGTTTTTTGTGTGTGCCTCTTCCAGCTTCATATTACCAGTGGCGTTTGAGAAGCATTTTATCGATGATTGTGCAAATTTGAGGTCAATAGAGAAACATCAATTTGATTCGCGCCATTCGAAGCGCCACACGGTGTGTAAACAACTTTGCAACACGATCCAACAGGTTTCACGCTTACCGGGTGCGTAAGCCGGCCGGTATTTCTTCTACTTCTTTCATCGTGTGTGTGTATGCGGAGGGAGTCTCTCTTGTTGGAGGAAATTATATAATCGGTGTTGGATTAATGTGAACGATTCAATTCCTACACTGTCAGTGATAATTGAGATTAATTGTACGTAGAATTGCCTCAACTGGACACTTGAATGAACGACTCCATTTTTTAATGTTCAACAAACCTAAGATTCTTATCAACTTCCATACATCAAGGATAAAACCGACTCGATGGGCAACGTTTGAAGGAGACTTTGCCGTCTACAAAAAGGGTCAGCAAGGTATGAATATTCAAGCGAAAACAATCAACCTCAATCTATACGACCATCGATGTTGTTGGACCTTTAGGTTGCTCGGTAGGTGGCTTGGGCATTTGAATATTAAGGGGCAAACAAGGTGAAGCAACCAATCGCACCATCAACCCACATCCATAAGCTTCAATTCTAGGAACAGCTTTTACTTTCCCTTAAATATCGCTTGAGAAAGTGGTTTACATGAGAGTTATATGCTTTGATTCTCTGGATCTTCCACTTCACTTACCTCCAACTTGTACGCCTCACACATTATCACCTGGGCCACCTTGTCGTCTACATCGGCGATAATGATTTTAGCATTTTTCGATTGCAAATCCAGCAGATACTGAAACGAGATGGAAAAAAAAAATAGGAACATGATGATATTCCGATCAACTTGCACACCATGGTTCCTTCCCAAGCTTACCCGATTCATTTCATTATCCGTACGATCGCGCGGGAATTTCTTGTTCGAAATCAGTTCTATAGAATGCTCTTTGAGCAGTGTTTCCATGTAGGAGATGTACTCGGTAGCCTTCTGTCCGTCCTCCGTCAGTGCGGCCACTCTGTGCCAGTTAAGACGTGGCAGTAACTGCGCGTAGACATGCTCGTACTGACGGTTTTCTCCTATCGTTCGGAAGAAATAAGGATACTTTTCCCGATCCGACAGGAAAGCTCCCTCGGCCGAGTAGGATATGACGGCCATTCGAAAATGTTTTGATACACCTGTTTGTGAAAGAGAAGCGAAAAGGTTAGAAAGGGTGGAAAGTTTGTTCCTCTTCCCATCAAACTTACCGGCAATTGGTTCGACCGTTTCGCTGCAGGCGGGACCTAAGATACCGATCATACGGGTCTGCTGGATGTAGTAGCTGATGAACGATTTCATTACCGTGTCTGCCCGACACTGCCCATCGTTCTGCTGTACCGTCAGTTGATGGTTTGCCAGTATGGTATGGTTGTTGTTGATATCCCCTTGTGCCATTAGTGCAGCCGGGGCAATACCCAAATACGTAAGACCCATCCCCGACAGTGGAAAGATGCCACCGACGAAAACCTCTTCCCGTGGTGTCGGTGGTTGCCACCTTTTCCAAACCGACTCCTGGGACAGTATCCAATCGCACGCAATTTGATCATAGTACCGGGTACCTCCCAGCTGGTCAGCTTCGGCCTCTTCACGTTCCTTCAGGATCTGATCCTCGTACTGATCGTACAGGTCGAATATTTGCTGCATGTGTTCCTCCTTGAAGTGGAGCAAAAGGAAGGAGTTGAAAGCATAGTCTGCCTCCTGGAACTTCCTGCCGTAGTACTTGAGCAGCGGTGTCATCTCGTACTTGCATCCCGTATCATTGCTAGCGATCATAGATTCACACCGTGGCATAGTGACTGGGACATACTCCATCGTCCGGCTGCTGATCACCTCCGACGGAGTCCAGTGGAACACGAGGAACTTCTTGGCATTCTTGCGATCTCCCCCGTACACGCTCATCAGCTGACGGATGCCGAGCCGCAGCTTGTCACCCAACCAGATGACCTTAAGCTGAAACTCCATCTCCATGATGTGTTTCACGAGGAAATGCGTATCGTCGTAGTGTGGAGCCAACACCAGGGCACATTTGCGACCCTCGGTACATTGGCTGGGAACAAACATGCCGTAGTCATCACAATCATTGAAACATTTGCGCTCCGCCCATCGGTAGATCGAACCGAGCACGGCATCGGGGATGTCAAACTTCTTGATGATGTCGTAGTAGCGTCGATCGTTCACATCCTCCTGGAACATTGTGTAGATGAGCGGTTTGGGAAACGCATCCTCCTTGCGTATGAGCGATTTCGGAATGAAGAGTCCGAATCGACCCGGGTTCGTGATGGCACCCGCTTCCCGGATATCTTCCGGAATATAATGGTAGTCCGACAGTAACCAGACCTCTAGATCGATCGTTGGATCTGGCCATTGATCTCCACGGCTGCAAAGTAACCAAGAGAAACGAGACACATTAGAAGAAGCCTCAAAAACAAACTCTCTGCGTCATTGCATATCGCACCTTCCCGGTGATAATTGTGTACGCAACATTGTCCCCAAAAATAGCGACCCCCATATTTCGCGGAAACAACAAATTAAGGCAAAGGAACAAATCAAAACAAGCTTGAATCAAAACAAACTCGCGTTCTTTTAGCTCCCGCTGGTGGTGCCACGCGAAAGCGTTATTCTTTCATCGTTAGTGTAATGTTCTAGCACCCCAGACAGGACCGGACAAAGCCACGACATCTCTCACTCCGAGAGGGGGGAGGAGAAAGAAGGTGAGAAATTGTATGAACAGGTTGTCCGTAACGACCCCAAAAATTCTGTTGTTTTGTACGTCTTCACAAACCTGTCAACGCGCACTAGCGAAGGCCTATTGACACAGATGAACTTGTCTGCTGAAAATTCTAACATGGAGCATGGGACAATCTGTTGGAGATTTGAGTTCTTCAAAACCTTCGTACGTGAATGCTGAAGGACAGTACAATGACAAATGTTGAGGTTGCTAGATTATTCCATTTTTTATCTTGTATCAATCTCGAAGCTACAGAGTACTGAGCAATCAGCATGACTTGAAATTAAGATCTTTAAGATCTGGACGGGGAATACCCCTAATACTGTAGCTTCACCTTAGCAATCAATCAATTTTTGTTTTTTTGTTTGTGTACAGTGTTACCGTAGATGGTGTAGAATTTCTGTTGACAGTCAAATTTGTCAATAACCCTTGGATCTTTCCTTGGACACTGGAGCTGTTTGTTCGTTCCTTGTCTCCGATATATCATACACCGATCGCATGATCCAACGTTTGAAAAGTGATCACACGGGATGTAAAGACATCAAACCCGTTAAGTCTCAACCGAAAGAGAGCACACGCACACACACACGCACACGTTATCGGAGCATTTGAAGCGAGAAACGTTTTTCTAACGGTCCACCACTACATGTCCGTGACATTTGGAGGAATGGCTTTTTGTTGTATATTTTGTTACACTTCCGTCTCAACGATCGAACCTT